>CM046835.1:18627370-18707246 GCA_025618425.1 Heliocidaris tuberculata | reverse complement strand
AATGGTCAATTTATATCACTCTGAATGAATCGGAGATTGATTTGTACTCACCCCCTCCCGCCCCTCCCCCACAAAAGTTACAAGACAGACAGACAACGAAACAAATAAACATAATTAGAATAACCCCTCCCTCACAACCCACACACACAACCACACCCAAACATGCACATACACACCTACAAACAGAGAAAAAAAAGAAAGAAAGAGAGAAGAAAAGAAGAAAAAAAAAAGAGGGAGAGAAAAAAAAAAAAAAAAAGTAGGAAAAAAAGAGGGCAGTCTACAGCGGCAAGGATCGGTCAAACCCCAGAATGCGCGAACCCGGCGGACCCCTCCCATCATCATCATCCTTCTTCTGGTTTTGATTTGTGCTTAATACTTTTAGATGTTCCCATTTTTTATAGTGTCGTGTTAATGTGTTTCGCTCGAATGCAATCTTCTTTCTTCTTCTTTACTCTTAAGTAGCTTAAATATTTAATTAGTAAAACAATATGATTAAGTAATTGTCTATTTTCAGCTCTCTCATCTACCCCAATATGGATTTCCTTCCAGCTTAATTCTTTAAGAATGGGAAGATTAAACAGAACACTGCATAATTTCCACAATGTCCCTACTGTCTCACAATCCAGAAATACATGTCTATATGTTTCCTCATCTTTACCGCAAAAAGAACATTTATTACTTGCTATAAATTGAAACCTGTGTAAATGATAATTTACGAAGACAATGTTATATAGTAATTTAAATTGAAATTCTCTCAATTTGTTGTCCAATGTACTTAATCTAGGACGATAAAAGACTTTTTCAATTTCTTTTACTGACATATTGTATGATGATTCTAAATTGTGAAAACTAATTGGAATGTCGGCCATCTTATTTATACAAGCCCTATACAAATTCTTCGAACATACCGATTCAAATTGGAAAACTTTTTTACAGAACATAAATTCAATTTTTAACCCATCAACTGAAGTATGCCTTTTAAATTCACTTTTCCATTCTTCAGGGGTGTTTGCAAATATGTCTTTGATCACTGATATTTCTTCTTCATCTAGTCCCATACATCTGAAATAAGTGTCTGACTTAAGTGCACCTTCTTCATCTGTAATATGATGCAATTTAAATGTATTTTTAAGGAAAAGATTTTCATGAAAATATGGTTTTCCTTTCTTCTGAATATATCTGTTGTTAAAGAAAATTTCCTTTCTTTTATTACTTATATCCTTTTTAATAAACACATTCATATCAAACCAAATACTAAGCATTTCCTGATAATATTTTGGTTGTTTTATATTGATTATATCAGGCGAAAAGTTGCAATAAAAAATTAAATTACCACCGAATGGTCTGAGGAGAAATTTAAAGTATTTTTTCCATTTTACCTTCTGATCTCCAGTTACGAGTCTTTTGATCCACATTACCCTCTGTACCATAACAAAAAGTTTAAAATTAAGCATCTTTACTCCCCCTTGTTTGTAATCAAGATATAAGGTGCTTCTTTTTATTTTGTCCCTCCCTCGCCATAAAAAATCGAAACAGATATCATCAATTTCTTTAAAAACCCATTCAGGCACCGGAGTCAGAGAGCTAACATAAATTAATTTTGAGTACGCATATGTTTTTAACAAGTGGATCTTTCCAATCAAAGTGAGATCCCTTTGTTTCCACCAATTTAGTAGCTTTTTAATTTTACTCAAGATCTCTTTATAATTCATTTCTTCAGCAACATCAGGATCTAATGAAAAATGTATGCCTAATATTTTAACTATATCAACTTCCTTCCCAAAGGGAAAAGCAACTCCAGACGACCCAGAGGGCCCCAGTGGCAAAATGAATGTTTTATTCTTATTAATCTTAAGTCCAGATATTTTTCTAAAATTCTCTAGGATGACCTCCAGTCTATGTATCGAGTCTAAATCTTGGACAAATATTGTCATATCATCAGCGTAAAGAATTTGCTTTATTTCCGTTTCGCCAAAGCGAATACCCTTTACCAAATCATCGTTTCGAATGCAATGAGTAAGGCACTCTATACACAATATAGAGAGGTATGGAGACAGGGGGTCTCCTTACCTTAGCCCCCGTTCGACTTTGAAATAACCGGTTGATGACCCTCCATTAAAGACACAGCTTTGTGCATTATTATAAAGTATTTTAACCCATTCACTGAATATCGGTCCAAAACCAAATGAGTTTAATACCTTTTGAATAAAAACATGTGACACTGAATCGAAAGCCTTTTCGAAGTCAATTGCTAATAAATATCCTGGTTTACTAAAATTTGATGTGTGAAAAATCATGTCATTAATTATTCTGACGGCTTCGCCAATGTTTCTATCATTTAAATAACCTACTTGATCAACTGACACAAAATTACTCAGAATATTTTTTATTTTCTTAGAGAGTATCTTAGTAAGAATTTTGTAATCTACATTGAGTAGGGAAATAGGTCTATAGTTACTAATAAGCGTTGGGTCTTTACCTTCTTTATGTATGAGGGTAATTATTGCTTGTTTCTGAGATGGCGACAATTCTTTATATTTTAGAGTATCATTAAATGCATCAACGACTAAGTCACCGATTACCTGCCAAAATGTGATATAGAACTCAACAATCAATCCGTCATTTCCAGGTGATTTATTCAATTGCATTTCTTTTAGAATTTCAGTACAATCTCCTTGATTTATCTTTCCTTCACAGTGATTTTTTTTATTTTCGGTTAATTTAGGTAAGCTGTTAGGGAAAAAATTAGAGTTCTCACCTAATACTACTTCTGATTTAGAATACAATGTTGAGTAAAATATTCTGATTTCATTTAAAATATCAATTTCGTCATCAATTATATTTTCCTTCACTTTCAACTCTTTAATAATACCTTTTCTCCCCTTGGACTCTAACAGCTGTTTAAAATATGCAGTTTCTCTTTCCCCACTTTCAAACCATGCCGCTCGAGATCTGATTTTTATACCTTCATTTACATAAGCGTAGATTGTTTTTAATTCATTCCTTTTTCTTGCCAAAGTCCCAATCAGGTCACTATTCCTATGTGTTGGTCGCTGTTGTAGTTCTTCTTCTATTTTTACAATTTCATGTTCTAACTTGGCAACCTTCTCCTTTCTTTCCTTAGCCTTTTTCTTGGAATATTTTCTAGTAAAACCTCGAATTTCCATTTTAACATAATCCCATAGTATTCTACCATCTGTAATCTCCTTGGATAATTTTAATTTTAAACGAGTTATTTCTTCTTTCATACCTTTAACATATTCTTCATCATTACATAAACTGTTATTAAATTTCCAGTAACCTGTTTTTCTTACAGGATTAATAGCAATGAAATTAATATTCAACTCTATTGCTGAGTGATCGGGTGATAATGAAGGTATTATTTTACAATTTAACACTTTCTCCTTTAAAACATCTGAAATTACCCAATAATCCAGTCTACTTTGCATGTAAGGATTTTCTTGATGATATGTGAATTGTTTCTTTGTGGCATTTTGTAATCGCCATATGTATAATGCATTGTAATTAATTAAAAAGTTTTCAAACTGCATACTTAGCTTGGATTGTTTTTTATTAATATTACCTCCTTTGTAATCTAAATATATATCCCTAACCATATTGAAATCTCCTCCTACAACAAAAGGTTTGTTTTTAAATTCCTCCTTTTCTAAAATCTGCATAATCTTGTGCAGAAACTCCAGTTGTTCCTGTTCTTTACTTCCAACAGGGAAATAAACATTTCCCAGTATTACCTGTTGATTTTGTAACCACCCAATTGTGAAAATGTACCTGCCTTCCAAATCCACAATGGTGTGTTTTAATTTAATATCGATCCCTTTATCAATTAATATCATGACGCCTTTACTGTGATTTGTACCGTGACTATAAATGCAATTCCCGTCCCACATAGAGTTCCAGTTATTGACTATATCTTGAGTACTGAAGGTTTCCTGCAGAAAAATAATATGTCCACTCTTTTCTTTACACCATTTAAAAATACCTCGCCTCTTATTTTTCTCTCGAATACCCTTAACATTTAGAGATATAAAATTGCAAATGGAAGATTTAGGCTTATACATAAGGGTATGATGAGGAGATTATAATGCAGGATGAGAAGAGGAAGACCGTTGCACCCCACCTAAAGCTAACCAAGATCAAAATGCCGCTGCTAACTGACCTCAAGGAAAGAAACAAAGAAAACAAAGAACATACAAGACATCTACATAAAACAAACAAGGTGACCTTACCAAGAAAAGACGTGTCTAATACAAAAACCCTCGTGGTCATTTGAGTTCTTGTGACGCTACCCTCTCCCTATACTTCTACTTTTTAATAGTTTTCAGTATAATCTCAATTGAGCAATGTACTTAGTTTATTATTCGTACAGTTATTCGAGATAACAAACCCCCCCCCCCCGAAAAAAAAAAAACAACAACAACAACAACAAAAACAACAACAAAAAAATAAAAAAAATCCCTTTTCTCTGGAAGAATTTGGATCATGAACCGTTAAACGGATGCATTCACCTCAACTAGGCTTATCTATGACCCTATAATTCTTTTTTTTCTTTCTTTTTTTTTTTTAAGAAAAAAAAGAAAAAAGAAAAAAAAGAAAACTGTATCACTGAATTCTAGCTTGGGTTATAACACACTGACTTGGAAATTTTCTTTTTGTATTATTTGCATATCAGCCATGAATCATATCAAGGAAAAAGGTATTCTAGATAACCATTGTCATGATTGTTGCCATGGAAGGCAAGATTAATCATATTGTCAATCAATAATCCTTGTTAAATACTAAATTACCAATGAAGAATGAACATCCAAGCCTTTGTCTCTTGATATATTTGCCTGATAAACAGTTAAACTCGTTACATTCTCTTCAACCATTATTTGCATGTCAGCCCTGAATCATATCAATGAGATTAGGTATTCGTGATAACCGTTGTTGCCATGCAAGGCAAGATTAGTCATTGTTGTCCCCGATATCGGCATCGGGAGCTGATATCGGCTGATATGGGCTGATATCGGCTACATGCGATAGGGAGAATTCTTTGGCCCTGACTGACTCTAGGTATTTTTTTCTTTTAGGGGGGGGGGGGGAGTTGCTGGCAAATTTTACTTTTCTGTCGACAAACTAGTGATCGGCTCGTTTTCGTACATCCTTCATTAAAAATGAAATGGTTCATCAACACCCTTGACAGAGATATTTTTGGCTTATCATTCTTTTTGTATTTCTGGAACAAAACATCGTGAATTTCAAGCAATAATTCGTTATATTCTCCTTCATCATAATTATACCGAGAAGGGCATCATTTTTAAAAGTCCATATTGTTATTGTTATTCGTTTATTTATTGCAACCACGTTCAGTTTCAGTTTCAGTTTCACTTTATTTCATATTTCATATCACATAAATGGAAAGTAATCAATGACAATTGCATTATTACAATACAATAGGAAAACATCTTCAGTACTTTCAAAAAAAGATGGAACATCGTGGAAAACAACCAGGTCCACTCTTTTGATTGTTTTTCAGTCATTAAAAAACAATGCACGCAAAATACATGAGGCTGAGTCTCTCTTGGTGTGAAACATTGTATTGATTTGGATTTTTTTTTATCCGTCGCCATTAATATTTACAATCGCAGCCCGAAAGCTAAATTATAGTCAGAATTTACAATCCATTAAATATGAAAATATATTCATATGTATATATTCATAGCAATTAACAACAAACACTAGCAAATAAAAACAAACATAAAACAATAAAACAATTGATTCAAGCACTGAGGTCTTAGGAATGAAAGGGAAAAAAGAAGTCATTAAGATGTAAAATGATACAAAAGAAAGCATTAGTTTAGTTATGATGATAATACTTGTGCATTTTGAATGATAGTATTACAAAAATAAAAAAAGAGGAACGTGAATGTGCTGAACATGTGAACAATAAATCTCTGTCACGTGGAGAGTTTCGGATCAGTCTTAAGGTGAGCATTTCTTGGGTGAATGTAACCCGAACTAACGATTAATACTTACCGAACAGTCCTTGACACTCCAAGGTGCACTCATATCATCTTGATTGGTACTCTGATCGATTTGTATGTTTGTGGTAAATTTAGAGGGTGGAAAAAAACTGAAGAAGGCATCAGTCATCCACATCATTATCAACCCCAAGCGGGCCTACACTATACTGGTATTTACGATTTTGAATGAGGTAAGAAACCAGCATTAATCAGTCATTTTGGAGAATGACGAGTACTAACTTGGTTTGTAATTTCATAATGAATATAACATGAATAGATCATTAATTTATGATCTTTTGATAAATAACGATTTCTAAATAGCAGTATGCCCTATGTTCTGAATTAATAGACTTTTTATGAAACAATTCTTTTTTTTTTTATTGTCTGTCTCTAATCCTTGTATTTTTCTCAGTAATTTGCTAAACTTTATTCATGATACATTTTTCGAAGCATCACTATCTTGAATTCACAATGAGGGCGAACAGGGCATTGGCACGCCATGGCACAAAATCAAATCACCAGGCATCATTTGCTCTCTCCTTTATTTGAGTGATTAATATATTCACTCAAATCATATGTACACATCATCATAGTACTTAAAAGAACAAAAGAACAATTGTAATTACATGGAGTAAATACAAATAAAACTGTACGCACATACACACACGCACATACACACCACACAAACTTTTTTTTTCTTTTCATAATTTTATTTCTTGATTCAGTTTTCAAAATGAATATTACAAATTAAGCATTGATTACAAAATATAATTCAACATGGCAATAAACACAATACAAATTATATATTTCCATAACATGCAATCTATAAATAAACAACAACAGTACAATTTAACTGAACAAGGTATAGATTAAAAACTGATAGGTGCAAATTCAAAGTATATAGGGCAATTGTAATAATGAAAATATATATCTATTTTTTTAAACTGTTTGTGATATTATCGTGTATGTCCTCCTTCCGTCCAACATTCAAAATAATTCAATTTCTTTAGATGTAGACTTAATTTTATATACTTTCTAAAAGTGCATTAAAGATTTCTTTCTTTGTTGGGGCGTTCCTTTTGATCTCGTATAGTAGATCATATATTTTATGAGTATAATTAAATGGTTAATGTACATATGCTTTTCTGATTTTCCATCTAACCAAACCAAAATCTCCTCCCATTTTAAAGTATCTAAGTGTATCAGTTTCATTTGTTCCCCTATTTCTCGCCACAATTTTTTAACAAATTGACACTTCATAAATAAGTGACTATATACCTCAATTTCCTTTCCACAGAAAGAACATAAGTTAGATGATATAAAGCCAAAGTGATACAGTTTATCATTACAATATAGGATACTATGTAACAGTGGCACAAATCCATTTTGAAATTCGGGGGGGGGGACATTCGCCTCCAAAATTCTCTTCAAAAAGGTGGGGGGACATGTCCCCCTGTTCCCCTGGATTTGCGCCCATACTATGTAATAATCTAAACTGAAATTCACGTAATTTACCATCTAAAGTGCATAATATCTGGGTTAAAAAGGAAGTCGCAATTCCAGATGTAGTATTTGACTGTGCTATTTCCGCGTGTCTAAACGTAAAGGTTTCCTTTATATTATCTATAAAGATTTTATAACATAATTTAGAAGTCAGTCCTTCATATGATATTATTTTATCACCTACTTTATACATTAATTTTGAGTAATCGATCGTGTCATTTATCTCTTCGTCTTTTTTCCTCTTTTCTTTCAAATTCATCGGCAATGCTGAATAAATGCTACTAATGTAGAATAAATCGTTGGCATCAAGACCTTTTTGTAGAAAAAAGCTAACTGGCCTTAAACGGCCTTCTTTATCTACAACATGCTTAATTTTATATATATTAGCCTCAAATAGTTTTCTGTTAAATAGTGTTTTCCGGCCAAAACGGATTAAAGTATTATTAAAAATCATTTGATTTCCTAAGTTACTAGTAACAATTCTGTTCTCTCTTAAGTCAAGCCAAATATTCAAATATTCTAAGTACAATGGAGGCGCCCGAATATGAATATCTTTCATATCAATAATCACATAAAAATATAAATCTTCCTCCAGTTGACTGGAATATACAGTCAAAATATGGAGCAAAAGAGAGCCGTATTTATTGAGATCTAGCAAGAAAACGAGATATGTAAACATGCCTACGAATGAGCCTTCCACATCAGAAGCTGGTAACTCAGCCGTAAAACGTTCAGACCTAGAGGAATTTTCTGCCAAAATCCTACAACGTTTAGATACTTTGGGCTCTGATATGTCCTTTCCCTTCAGGTATGCATGCTACACTTAACGATTTGCAAGCAGCAGCGGCTGATTCAGCCTCAAGAATATGTGCTATAGAAAATGAGGCACTCCCGAATTTGAGAAAGGAGAGGAAAGCTATGGAATCGGAGATAAGGGAGTCAATCTTAGCTCTATACTGCATGACAGGAAGCTAAATTTATTGATATATGGAGTCGAGGAAGAGAGGAATGAAGGAAAAGCTGCATCAAAGATGAGATTGGTGAACACACATCAGTGGCGGATCTACGGGGGGGGGGGGTTTTAGGGGGTTTAACCCGGGGGGCTTACCCACCCCCCCCCCCCTTGGGCTGCCAAGTAAACATTTAATGTGCATAGGAAAACGCCATCATAATGAAGTATGCTTAAAATCGCAAGCTGGCAAACCTAAAAATGAAAAATCTCCCTATTGTGGGAGGGGGGTATCCCCCCTCGCAATACCCAGCTCAGCCCCTCAACCCCCCCCCCCCCCCCCTTGGAAAAAAGCTAGATCCGCCCCTGCACATAGGCTGCCACGACGTCCGGTTCCAGGAGAGAATGAAACCCGCCGAGGTCCCGATCGTGCGCTTTATGAGTATATGTTTGAACGCGATGCAGTCCTGAGAGAATACCAACAAACCCAGCAAAATAGAAATCAGGAAGCTGGAAAAATGCTGGGTCCGCACGTGAGGGACTACGCTTCAGATTTGTCACAGATCTTCCATCACAGTTGAAAAGGGGGCGGTTTGAGTTAGAAAAACCACGCTTATCAATTGAAGAAAAATGAAAATCAATAAGGATCCGTTTGAATGGAACCAAGCTCATCTTGGAGTGTAGAGAAAAAAGATATACATCAACTTGGACAACGCTTGTAAATTGAAAAGAAACCAGTAGGTGAGAAAGCTTACAAACTACGAATTCATCATTCTTAAAAAATTTTGAGATATACATTGTGTATACAACATTTTGTTTCATGTTGATTTGAGTATTTGAATACAGATGAAAAGTGAACAGTAAAAGAAAATGAAAATCAATGAATGGAAAAATTAATCTGCACCTCCCTTATATGGAAAAGCTTTTGGTCTAAGTTTTAATCGAAAAAAGAAGAAATTGACAGATGGATTGTTTGATAGTTACATACCCTGGATATTGAATTTGGATAAAATAAATAAGAATTATGTTACATTAACTTAAAACTAATAATTATCCAAACTCATTATCTTTGATCTTGAAATACAATCACATTCTTTAACGATTAGAAGTAAGGATATAAGAAATGCCATTATTTCAATTTCCATAAAATCAAAATATCGAAGAAATTTCGTTCGCTCGCCTCGTTATTCTCAATTAAGGGGTTCCGTCCATTGGCGTAGATCCGTGCATTCCTTCTTTTCATTAAAAACCATTTTGGGATTCTCTAAAATGCAAGTTTTATAGACAGATTTTTGAAAAAGTCCCTGGTGTGAGAGAGGGCATACCCCCTCCCACACCATCCCTGGCGCTCGATCGCTTTGATCCCTCGCCGGTCATCCCCCCCCCCCCCC
The DNA here is from genome assembly GCA_025618425.1 of Heliocidaris tuberculata. Taxonomy (NCBI): domain Eukaryota; kingdom Metazoa; phylum Echinodermata; class Echinoidea; order Camarodonta; family Echinometridae; genus Heliocidaris; species Heliocidaris tuberculata. Next base: position 18,697,380 of record CM046835.1, on the reverse strand, counting down.
CCCCCCCCCCGATCATGAACACGGATCGACACCCCTGCTACAGAAATACAGAGAGATTTCGGTATGAAATATTTTTAACTTAGTAACGTAGAATGACAATTATTAATGATGAAATCTTCTATTTTAGTACTGATTGGTAGGCTTGTTGCTCCTCTTTATGATACGCAAATCAAACCAAGATTCTGATCTAAAACATTTATTGTTCTTGAACGTTTTGAAGAGTCAAATTTGAAAAAGGACAAACCTACCAAAACTAAGGTTTTGCTGAGAGACTTGAGAGAAATTTTGAATTTGCTTTAAAGAAAGGCTATTGCTTTAATATGTTAATGTATTGACAGGGTGAATGGGTGTAAATTCAACATGATAAAAGAATGATGTATGTTTTCTTAGTCATACGAGTCATACGAGTCTGTTATTAAATTTTGTCAGGATTACTCTACGCACAAAGTTGTGACTGTTATAAAGCAACAAACTGTTCTTTATAGAGTTCATTCATTTGTAGTTATGTAAAGTAAAAAGGATAAAATTCTGACCTTTTATAAAGTTTTGTTTCTTCTTCTTCAAAACGTGTATTTGAAAGAAACCATTCAAAGACTTTGTGAATTAACCCCCCTTCCCCCCCCCCCCCCCCCCCCAAAAAAGGACAAAAAATATACATGTTGAGATTTTTTTTTTATATTTCACTCTAAATGAGCACAGACAAACTTGTCTTCATTATTCTCAGAATGTTTATGAAATCAAGTCATATAGTGACCAGATTACAAGAACTGTGTGAAACAAAGGGAATAAAAACCAGAAAGGGAAGGTTAATTTTTTTGCAGAAATTCTTTTAAATAATATATAGACTTTTTATAAAAGGAAATATTTTTTCCTGATAGGGAAAGATTTTAATTAATTTTTTTTAGAAGTTTATAAAAAACATGTACTACAAAGAAGGGTAAATGTATTTCACAAATGAAGGGTAAACATATCATATGAAAAGAAGAATGATTTGGTGAAATAGAGATCACAAGTTAATGGTGAACATATGCCTTCTAGTGTAGACATTGATCTTCCAAGATATAAGATGGCTTTATTTATGCATATTCACAAATGTATGAGATTAAGGTCATGAAGGTGTAGTGGAAAGTGATTCTTGAAAGAATATCAGTCCTGACGTATACTGTATGTGAAGTAAGATAACAAACCGAGAAAGGTTTGCAAATAGTAATTAGAGAAACAAACTGACGTGCTGGAAGGAAAAGCACATATTTTTTAAAAATTTTAATTGAAAGAACCGATTTTAAAGTGTGTGTAACTAGAAACAAGAAAAAAATGATAAAATTAGTGTTTTTCATGCCGTTACTAAATTGTGAAAACCCGGGGGAAAAGAAGATGGTTTCATCTTAGGAACAGAATGAGTTGGAATTATTCATGTATCATTGCTGTAACACAGTGAACTGACCTCCATTCCTGCTTTAACCCTTTCGAGACAAGTGACCACATTTTGTGGTTTAGCTCAATAACTTTTTATTCAGAGCTCTAAAAAATGTACCGGATGCATGAGTAGAAAGAGTAAAAATTTCTGTACACACTATGTCCATTTTTGTTGCATGACTATATTGCGTTTTATTCCAGGAATTTTAAAAAGGAGAATAAGCTTTGAAATCCTTAAATTGGCAACAAATTGAGAGTTTCAAAATCATTGTTTTTCATCAAAATTGGCAATTTTTTCAACTTTTCAACAAAATTTCTAACCATGTATATCGTTCTCAAAGACATTACACCCTATTAGAACCATGTAGCACTAAAAGAAAAATATTAATGTTGCCAATTTGAAGAACAAAATGTGATCAATTTAGCCCTTAAATAATTCCTGTCCTGAAAGGGTTAAGGAGTGCGCAAAGTAGACACAAATTTCTGACAGATATTATGAGAAATTGAATACCAGATTACACTATTTCATTTGAGATACAGACACTAGTGAGTATATATAATGTTTTATTTAGTGTACTTACAGATAGTCTGTCAAAAGACTCTTGTTTATACTTTATAGTCTCAATGACCATGATACAATGGATATAGAAGTACAGATTTTTTTATTTTTTTTTTGAATAATATTTTTAAAAAGGACAATAAGTAAAAAAAAAATTTTTACTAAAATAAAAAGAGTAGCTTTCAGATTGGTTTTTAAAAGTTTTTGTTTTTCTAAACGAAAAAAAAGCATGAATGGGGACAAACTTAAATAAACATTTGTGATGATATACAAGGTAAAATTGACTGAAACTATTATGAGAGTGGTGACCGCTTATTACTCTTCAGCATCATGGTTATTGAATTATTAAATTTTTCTCTTCTCCATTTTGCATCTGCTAGTTGGAGAAGTTTTGGCAGAGTCATAGAGATATGGTAGATGAAGTAAACTGTATTTATTTTGTAGATATAGATCTTGCAAGATAATTGACACACATGTTTGCTTTGTATGAAAATGAGGAATGCTTGAAGTTGCAGCCACAAGCATGCTCGAATAGACCGCTTCTGTAATGTATACAAATTTACGCACATAATTCTCTGAGCACCTAGTACGAGCTATTCCATTAACCTGCTTTTTTTAAAATGGGCCTCAATGCTTGGAATCCAGTTTGCATACATTATCTGTTGCTATGTCCGGCAAGCTTTCAGGTTGTCAAGAACAACCTTTGTTTGAAAGGTATGTATAAAATTTGCATACATTACCGAAGCGGTCTATTCTCTAGAATCACTGTTCTGAATTAATAGGCCGGTTTACTAACATATTCAAATTTTATGCATGCTTTTTAAACAAAGGTTGTTCTTGACAACCTGAAAGCTTGCCCGATGCTTGCCCGACATAGCAACAAGTAATGTATGCAAACTGGATTCCTAGTATTGTAGCCCATTTATTAATAACAGGTTGGTGGAATACCTGGTCACTAGGTCCTTCGGAAAGAAATATCCATAAATTTGAATAACTCAGTAAACCGGTCTATTGAGATGGCACTTCTTTTTACTGCGAAGTCGCAATCGCCTGTATCAAAAACAAGGTACGATATCGAACAGGGAAAAGGATCAATCTTTCCATCAAACTGGAGTATGTGAATATTTTATGCAGCATCTGGTGGGCTTATATTTTCTTTCTTCCTCTTTATCTCTCTGTGCCTCTTCCTCTCTCCCCTACTCTCTCCATTTATAATACATAATAGCAACGATTGTTGTTGCATTGGTTATGAAAGGGTAGAATATTATAACCCAGATGTAAAATCTAGTTACTGCATATCTTAGACATCGGCTTTTTTATATTGATATGGAAACTGATGTTAATTTACACGAGGTTTTGTGCTAAATACCTGTTGAATATTCGTTTAACGGGAGAGGGAGGGAGAAGGTATACGGTCCCAGTAAATATGAATAGGCTGGAAATAGACAACGTAGGAAACTTTGTGGTTTTAGACTTAGCACGAATATAATATTACATTCGCATCGTTATATGGGCCAAATACAGACAATCAAACATTTTTTTGCTGATCTTCAAAAAATTATAACAGAATATGAAAATCCGCATATATTTGTGGGGATTTGAATATAAAACAAGATTCAACTCTCGATACATGTAATTACCTCCATATACATAACCCTCGAGCAAAACAAAAAGTTAATGAAATGAAGAATGTATTAGATTTATGCGATCCATGGAGAATTAAATTTCCAACTAAAAGATCCTATACATGGCGACAACCAAACCCTTTTAAACAGAGCAGATTAGACTTCTTTTTGATATCTTCAGAACTTCTTTCGTTAGTTCACAGGGTTGATATTTTCTGGGTGATCGAACGGACCACCCCTTAATCAGTCTAAGTCTGAGGTTAAATCTAATAAAGCGAGGTCCCGGTTATTGGAAATTCAATATTTTTTTGTTCAAAAACGAGCTTGTTTCACAAATTAAGAAAACGATAAAAGAGACTATTTTCTTTTATACTCAACGATAAAAGAGACTATTTTCTTTTATACTCAAAAGACACGGTATATTTTGATGAAAACGACTGTATAGGTGATGACTGTGAATTAACTATAAATTATCAATTATTTTTTCGAAACTTTGATGATGATTATAGGGGAGAAAGCTATATCGTATGCTTCCCTTTTAAAGAAACAAGGTGTAAACAAGGATCAAGATTTACAGAGAAGAGTTAGAGAGAGAATTGGTTTTTAAACGATGATATTATTAAAGGAAATTGAAGAAATTAAATTATAACTTGAAACCTTCCGCTCAAACAGAATGAAGGGATCGCGATGAGATCTCGTATAAAGTGGATGGAGTTTGGGGCAAAATCCTCAAAAAAAAATTTTAATTTGGAAAAACAGAACGAAGTTAATAAAGAAATACGTAAATTGTCTACTGAAAATGGTGATGTCATAAGTGAATAAAGTGCATGGCTTAAAGAGGTGTTTAATTTTTTTTCGAACCTTTATGCGGCAAAGAAAGTAGAAGAAACAAATTTGGAAATTTTTATCTAATTATTCTGACATCCCCAAATTGTCATTAAAAATGTCTTTATTGCTTTAATGTCTATCAAGTATCGATGAAGTATATGCTATGTTAAAGGAAAAACAATGAACCCCCTGGGTAATGCTTAATTTGCATTTGCCCAGGGCGCCGTATGATGAATTGGTTTACGATTTTCGTTGCGATATTTGGGGCATCGAAGGTGGCTACGGGCTACGGTGTTTGTGATGCATTATCTACGAGCATCGTGCCATTTCTTGTATTGGCCCTCGGGGGCAGGCTCGGAGAATCCGTGCAGAGGCTGCTCGGAGATTGTACGGGAATCGTGCAATTCTCCGTAGCCTCCACACAGAAATCGTACGGACCCCATCTGAAATTTTTTTGGACCGTTTCAAGACTGCTGCACGGCCATGGAGCGGGAGCTGTGGGGTTGCCGCGGGATAACTGCTCAGTATCACGGAAACTGCACGGGCAGCAAGCGACAACCTTGCGATAGCTGTGCGATGGCCATGCGAATTTCCCACGAGTCTACAATCTCTGTACGATTTTGTTTGGCCCAATGTTCACCGAAAAATCGTGCGTTTACTGATCGATCTGAGCGAGAACTCCGGCGATGCCCGTGCGAGAATTGTGGAATGCCACCTACGACATGTCTACGGGCTACGGGCTTACGATTTTTTCAAATTTGTATAACTTCCCGCGAAACAAAATCGTAGAGGCGGTGAATCCGTACGAAAATCTCACGACCGCCTCCTGCCTCCGCTCGGAGGCCGTACGGAAAAGGGAATACGGGCAGGATACGGGCAGGATACGGGCAGGATACGGGCAGGATACGGGCTCCGTAGACCAATCGCAAGCCAAATGTAAACTAGGCATAAGATGGCTTTACGGTAGAATTCGATCGTTTCTTTTCATTTTCATTTTATAGTAAAGTCATTGAAACATGCTTATTTTTACAAAAAATATTGTCAGGATTATGTAAACACAGCCATTGACCATCTGACAAGGCATAATAGAGGAACTTGCTTGGTATCTGTGCAATTAACACATGAATAGTACATTTCAGTCTGGCAGTCACATATACCACAGATACCTGAAAAGCTCTTCTATTATGCCTTGTCAAACAGGTGAAGATGGACAATGGGTGTGTTTACGTAATCCTGACAATATTTTTTGGCTACTTCTGAGAAAGCAATACATTTTTCACAATTTAATAACTTATTAACCAAAAGGCCAATTAACACCAAATTGCACCTCAAGAAGATTATCATACTCAAAATTATGTTATGAAAATTTAAAGTGAATTGCATAGAACACTTATGAATTATCATAGTCAGAAGGTAAGAAAATGGTTTTTCTTTCCATACAGGGCATCTTGGGGGGCAAAGCGTTGTCAAAGGGCACTTTGTGGTTTTCATTTCAGGGGATCTGACACCCCTTCCCGATTGACAATTTTGTCAGTTTTTATATTTTTGGAATATATTTCTATAGCTCTTCCTTCTGACAAAATTTGGTCTCTGGGCTTTAAGGGGAAAAATTTACCCCAATTTTTAGGGGCCGTGTGACACCCCATCCCGACGGAAATTTTTGTCAGTTTTTTTGTGTTTTGTAATGTCCAGTCATACTACTTCCTACTGACAAAGTTTGGTGCATGGGTGAGATGGGGTGAAATCGACCCGACTTTGGGGTTCCTTTGGGGGGCTCGGGGCTTAACCCGGCGGCTACGGTCAGGCTGACAACCTTTTGTCAATGACTTAGATGGTCTAAGTAACTTCCAGGCTTGACTATGGTGGATGTTTGCTTGGGGGCATCAGTAAACAGAACCTGGGCAGACTTCAACGTCTTCAGAATAAGTGTGCTCGTCTAATATGTCAAAAACCAAAATGGTCCCACGTCACTCCACTACTCAATGAACTTCACTGGCTTCCCGTTTCTAAGAGAATACAATACCGTATACTGGTTCAGACTTACAAATCACTGTCAACCACACTTCCTCAATACATCTCCTCACTCTTTCAGCAACAGAGAACATCATATTCTCTTCGTTCTACCTCTGCTCCTTCCTATGTCATTCCAAAATCCCGAAAACAAGCTGGCTTCAAGTCCTTTCAGTCGCTTGCTCCACAACTTGGAACAGACTCCCGCATCTCTCCGTAATAGCACATCACTTGACATCTTCAAGAAACATCTAAAAACTTACTTATACAATTCTTAATTTACTTGAATAGACTTTAAGTGACAGCGCCTTGTATCCTCTGGAAAAGGCGCTATATAAATCCAATTATTATTATTATTATTATTAACTTTACGGGGTCAAATCTTATGGGTAAAAATGGGGTGACTATTTCGGACAGGCTCCTGGCCTATTGGCAGTTAGTATCAAACTAGGGAAGGATTTAGTGCCAGCTAAAGCATTGACTGCTGTGCTCTTGGGTAGAACAGAAGTGGTGGAAAGGGAATAGTGTATAGGCACGTATGTTTGTGCCGCTAGACTGTAGACAATACTCTGCCAGGCGAATTTCCATAGAGGACGGGTTTCACTTGCCAAACAATTAATAGCCACTGATCGATGCCTTTTACTAAAATGCATGTGTAGGGTTTAAATGAATGATCAAGGGCGGATCCAGGTTTTAAAAAAAAGGGGGGGTCCAAAGGGTGAGAAGTTATCATTCTGGCAAACGCAAGCGCCGAAGGCGCTAAGCGCCTCTATAGGCATATATTATATATATATATATATATATATATTGCCTGTTTGACTATTTTAATGTTGAAATATAGTTGGGCGCGCGGAGCGCGCCACAAAAATTTGATAATACGAGCCTGAAAGTGTCTTAGTTTGTACTGAAATTACATTTAGTCTATTAATATTACATGGAATTATTGTTTATTTGAGATGGAAAATACATATATAATGATTGCAAATTACCATCTTTTATCAAAAAGTGCAGGTATATTTGTACAGGCCACCCCCCCCCCCCCCCCCCCCCCCCGTACATCAGAACTGGGAGGGGGGTTAATGCATACCCCCATCCCCTCCGGGATTTGCGCCATCGGACTGTATTAATATATATATATGTATATATATTTTTTTTTTTTTAAGTTTTCCCAGATTTTCCAGTCTGCATTGCTGTGCAGGACCTCAGATGGCATGTGGCATCAACACACAATAGGCTCCTGGCCTATTGGCAGTTAGTATCAAACTAGGGAAGGATTTAGTGCCAGCTAAAGCATTGACTGCTGTGCTCTTGGGTAGAACAGAAGTGGTGGAAAGGGAATAGTGTATAGGCACGTATGTTTGTGCCGCTAGACTGTAGACAATACTCTGCCAGGCGAATTTCCATAGAGGACGGGTTTCACTTGCCAAACAATTAATAGCCACTGATCGATGCCTTTTACTAAAATGCATGTGTAGGGTTTAAATGAATGATCAAGGGCGGATCCAGGTTTTAAAAAAAGGGGGGGTCCAAAGGGTGAGAAGTTATCATTCTGGCAAACGCAAGCGCCGAAGGCGCTAAGCGCCTCTATAGGCATATATATATATATATATATATATATATATATATTGCCTGTTTGACTATTTTAATGTTGAAATATAGTTGGGCGCGCGGAGCGCGCCACAAAAATTTGATAATACGAGCCTGAAAATGTCTTAGTTTGTACTGAAATTACATTTAGTCTATTAATATTACATGGAATTATTGTTTATTTGAGATGGAAAATACATATATAATGATTGCAAATTACCATCTTTTATCAAAAAGTGCGGGTATATTTGTACAGGCCACCCCCCCCCCCCCCCCCCGTACATCAGAACTGGGAGGGGGGTTAATGCATACCCCCATCCCCTCCGGGATTTGCGCCATCGGACTGTATTTATATATATATATATGTATATATATTTTTTTTTTTAAAGTTTTCCCAGATTTTCCAGTCTGCATTGCTGTGCAGGACCTCAGATGGCATGTGGCATCAACACAAACAGTCCAGTGAGACAAATAAGAATAAAATCTGGAGGTTTATTACTTGAGATTGGTTCTTCAATGTTGAAGTACTATCTTGATAACCTAGGAATTGGGTGTGCGCATGCTGTACAAACACACTTAGTAAATTTTAGTGATACATGTACACATTTTACAGCAATGAAGAATTATTAACTAAATATCATCTATATTATCTCCTCCCATCCCTGAGATAACAATTCGCAAGTGTTTACATCATCACGAGTTATAAATCACAAATCACAAAAGAACACAAAAAAGGGAAAGTTCCTTAGATTCAGGAGTTCACAATCAAGGCCGATCAACAACAGTACCAATACCAGTTTTGCTGAAAATTCACAGGATTTAACAATCAACCACAGCATCTACTCATTAGGCAAAATAAATAAGTTTTGTATCACAAAACTAGTCATGGTGCAATGGATCAGATTCAAGCGTTCCCAATCAACAACAAGAAAAAATATATCAAAAGTCCTCGGAGAAAACAAACCTCCTCCCCCCCCCCCCCCGAGCACCTGTCATTACCTTTGAATTTCGTGACTTTGACCTTTTTGTTGACTCTGACAGACCTTGGACCTTTTATGTGACTTTAAGTCTTGACCTTCACAACTTTAACCTTTATATGGACACATGAAGTTCACTTCTTGCGATGTACAACCATAGGGTAGGTGTAGGGAATACCAGACCCTTAAGCACGTTTGCATAATTTGCATAAACATGAACACAGACACACACTAGTAAGGTTTACCAATGCTTTCAGCAACTCTTTTTATTTCTCAGGGTACCGAAATAATGACAAAAATTTGTTTACCTAATGAAATAATCTCCTTAATGACGTCATAGGTAAATGGTCCATTATTCCCTACCCATGAAAGTAATACGAGACCGCTACATTTTCAACCGAAATCTCAAATATTTGTTGAGGAAAATGATATTTCGTTGGAAATGTAAATACCAATAAAGAATTGTTTTTTGGAGAGTATGTTTCGGTTTCATCAAAATCTGTTGCAATTTTAACCAAAAATTTTATAGCATTTATCATCGGATAAATTTAATTACCATTTAAACGGCATTCAACATGTTCAATGTGCCGTTACTTTTGCCTCCGGCAACTTTACATTTTGTTGTTGATGATTTTAAGTACATCAATACTGAACAATTGACAATGATAATTTTAAAGATTACAGAGAGTTGTAAAATGACATTGAAATACGTCTTAAAAAGAAAGATGTAAAATCATGACGTTAAAACAACTTAACACATCCAACCAAACTCTAGTAATCTCGCGGCCGAACGGAGCGAACGGGCCCCGCCCGGCCCGTGCCGGCCACGGCGGGGATGCATGTCCCCACTACCAGTGGCGGCACCAGGATTTTTAAAGTGGGCGGGGGCAAATGGGGGGCAAAAGAAAATGTTGGGGGGGGGGGGCAAGGGCGGACAAAAAAAATTTTGACACTTTTTGTAGTGAAAATGTACAGAATATTCGGCTATAAACCTACCCAGATATGAGGACATTTTGAGCATCTAGCTGAACTGCCCGATTATAAAGAGGTGTTAGTTATATACTGCGAGCGAGCAAAGCGAGCGAGCAAAAATTTTGACATTTTTCGTAGTAAAAATGTACAGAAATTACATATTCGGCTATAAAACTACCCCAATATGCATGAGGACATTTGAGCATCTTGCTGCCCGATTATGAGGTGGTAGTTATTTATTGCGAACACTTTTTGTCGTGAAAATGTACAGAAATTATATATTCAGCTATGAAACTACCCAGATATGAGGACATTTGAGCATCTTGCTGCCTGATAATAAGGTGGTAGTTATACATTGCGAACGGGCAAAAATTTTGAAACTTTTTGTGGTGAAAATGTACAGAAATGATTATTTGGCTATAAAACTACCCCAATATGAGGAAATTTGATCATCTCACGGCCTGATTATGTGGTGGGAGTTATAGGCCTGTATATTGCGAGCGAGCGAAGCGAGCGAGCAAAAATTTTGACACTATTATAGTGGAAATGTACAGAAATTATTCAGCTATAAAACTACCCAAATATGAGGATATTTACACGAGCTGAGCGAACAAATTTGCCACATGCCCCCCCCCCCACCTTGATGCCGCCATTGCTTTCCAAGTTTCCGTTTTCTTTCTTTTTGCTTCTTTTCTCCATTCCTTTTTCACTTTTTTCTTTCCTTTTCTTTTCTTTTTCATTTTCCACCCTTTTATTTTTTTTCACTCCGAAAATTATTGGGGGGGGCAACTGGGGGGGCAAAGCTTCTGACTGGGGGGGGGGGGGCAAATGCCCCCCATGCCTCCCCTTGGTGCCGCCACTGCCCACTACTTAATCAACTGCACTAGCGCCGAAAGTTTTTATCAATTAACCTGCAGCAGAGCTGCATTTATATATTTGGGCCAAGCAAAAATTATTTACCTATATGGATACTTGTGCTTTGGTATTGTCTAGAATGACGAGTTGCCTCGAATGAGTGACTTGAAGTTGAATGATGCCGCGTGCAGCCTGCCTCCTCGAGGGTTGCAAGCATAGTTGCAAGACAGCGTACGTACGATCAAAAGTCGCATGCATAAACCTATGCGTGCCGCGCCGCATATCTGATCTAGCATGGCCGCAGTACAGTATACTTAGGCCTACTTTGCGACGGAGAATGAAACAATGGGTAATGAATAGGGCCTACGCAGTATCTTGCATGATCAGGTCGGCAGAATTTCTGGGGGGGGGGGGGAAACGCCAAGAAAGACGGCGCCAAGTAAAAAAAAAAAAAAAAAAAAAAAAAAAAAAAAAAAAAAAAAAAACGGCACCAAAAAGGGGGGGGGTCCGGACCCCCGCGACCCCCCTCTGGATCCGCCTATGATGATTTAGGATCCCAGCTATAGTCCCGCTTTCCTTCTCATTTTTCCTTATTTTCTATCATTCGGTCTTTTTGTCTTTTTTTCTCCTTAGTGTACCTATCTTTTAGTTTTTCTCAATTATTTTCTTTCTTTCTCTTTCCCTATTTATATATCAGTTTACCTTTCACGTTCTTTCCCTCTTATTTTTTTGTCAGAAGAACTCCAGTGGTGTTAGGATATTGCTCTTTTAATACACACATCCATTAAAAAACAACAACAACATAAAACACTGGGTCTCTTCTAGAGAAAATGTGTGTCCCCGACAAATGTGTAAGGACTTAAATGCAACGTACAAAAGGTCATATGATAAAGTATTTCATTCTTCATGAGGAAGGGGGCAAGTTTGAAATTAAATTTTTCGAAATGACCGAAACAAGATTTATTTTCTCTTTTGTGGTGATGGTATTTAGTATATAAATCATAATTCATATAATGTCATATGAAGTCATTTTCCTGGGAAAATCTCCAGCACTTTAGCAATTCTGCATAATAAATACGTATGTGTGATCCCTGTCTCTCCCGAAATATACACTCTCTTTATTTCTGCCGCCAATCTCTTCACTTCTATGAAATTTCTGACCATGTCATCCCTCTGATGATTGGTGGTGTATAACGATTAGTTGCCAATTAGTGATTTAGAGGTACTCTACATCAACTCTAAATTTTGAATGAAATTTAGTTGCCAACTAAGCTTAGTCAGGTTTTGTAAATACCATTTCGATCTAGTTGCCAACTAGCGTAGATTGAGTTGACAACTAAGGACAATTTAGTTGCCAACTAGGCATTATGAATAGGGCTTAGCTGCCAACTACAACTTAGTAAGGTTTTATGAATACCTACTATAGTGCCTAGTTGACAACTAGGGAGCATTTTAGTTTCCAACTTGCTCAGTAGACTTTTATGAATATGGGCCCTGAATGTTACTTTAGGTACCTATAGGTATAGACTTTTCAAGACATTTATCACAGATGGTTGAACATAATTATTGTGAAAAGATCAAAGAAATTAAAAATCAAATAAGCCCATGATTGAAAAGATCACTGACCCCTTAGGACGAACAACCATAATTAAATCGTTATTTATACCCAACTTAAACTACTTGTTTCTATCGCTTCCAGAACCAAATCTACAAATTATTAAAGAGGTAAATCGATGTTTTTACTCGTTTGTATGGGGTAGTAAACCTGACAAAATAAGAAAACAAATGTGTCAGTTATCTGGTTATATAAGGATGGTGGAGTTAAAATGACAGACAATTTTATACATGTGAAATATCTTAAGATATCATGGATCAGAAGATTTATTAGCGACTCATTTGATGACAACTTTACTTATATGTTTCTCTCGTTTTTTTCCTCCATTATATTCTCTTCAGTTATATAGGGGGTCTGAACATTACAAACAATTAGTAACTGTCACGCTTAATCCATTTTGGAAAGAGGTGCTTTTCGCTTTTTCAGATCTGGTTGAACTCAATGTAGATACTATTGCATGTCGATTTCCCTGATATCTCTGGAATAATCCCAGAATAAAAGTGAATAATAATTCAATATATTTTAAATCTTGGTGTATAAAGGTAATAGGCTTTATCAATGATGTTTTAAAAACAGATGGTACATTTCTATCTTATTTTGAACTGCAACATCAATTCAATATACAAATAAATTTCCTTCAATATTACGGGTTGTGCAATGCTATTCGGTCCGGTTTTAAAAACAGTGTTATACTAAAGTTGATGGAACCTGCATGTATTATACATGAAGCAGTGTCGTCGTAAGGATTTTGTAAAAAGGGGGGGGGGGGGAGCACACAAATGCAGGGCTGTCAACTTTGGGGGAACTGCATGGAGGGAGATTCGTATTTTGTTTTTTCTCGCCAGCCCTCGAACAGTCGCTCAGTGGGGGGGGGGGGGCTATCAGATTTGATGGGGTCCACTTTTCCTCTATAATTCGCTGACAAGCAAAAACACAAAAAAAGTTATCAGTTCTAAAAGAGGGGGCACAATTTCGTTTGTCAAAAGTTGTCAGGGAGTCTGCCCCCCCCCCCCCGCGCTACGCTAGTAACCTGAAGCATTACTTCTTATATTGAAAATGAAATAAGGGTGTTCTCATATTAACAGTCGTGTTTAAAACAATGTGAAAGAATGTACAGCCTTATAAAATGGAAACAGGGTTTAGAACTCGAAGATAAAGCATGGTTTTCATATTGTTTGATTCCCTTTCAATCAACTATTGATATAAATATGAGGTGGTTTCAGTTTAAGATTTTAAACAGAATAGTTTATATGAAAGATTCATTGTTAAAATTCCAATTAGTTGTTGATAAACAATGTACATTTTGTAACATCAGTGAAGGGACAATTATTCATACTTTTTGTTACTGTCCACATTCAAATGTAATATGGTCAAAACTTCAGGAATGATTGTTCAGTAAGACCAATATAAAGGTCAAACTCACAAACCAGAATAAATTGTTCGGCTATAGTGGATGTCATAACAATGCTTTTAATTGTATTTTAATTTTTGTAAGAAATTTTTTTTCAGCTAAATGCAAAAACCAGATACCGCTGTTTGAAAGGGTTATGTTAGCTGTTAAATATTATTATGATATGGAAAGATATATATAGCAAAAACAAGTCTTAAAGAAAAAAAAATTGCGAAAAAAGGTTTCATTTTACCAAATGTTTCTGAATGTTTTTATTTTGTTTTTTGTTTGTAATATAATTGGAATACAAATTATATTCTGCTATGACTTATCTTATATATGTCACAATGCAACCGAGATTATTTTGTTATATTCTATTGTTTGAGTATTTATATGACAATTTCATGGAATAGTGCATGTACTGATTTTTTGTGGAATGAATAATTTATAAATAATAAAGGTACCCTGTGCAAGGGTAAATATAAGATATTTAAAAAATAATGATTTTTTATTCGAATTGGATTTTTAAAAAACTTGTATTACAATTTATTTTGACTTCTTAATGTTAGTATATTTAGCATGATTAGTTTGAATTATGCTATGATTAACACATTTAACCCATGGAGTACTTAGTTTGAGATAACAGACTGTGTGTCTGGAAAATGCTTTTTACATTAAAATCAAATCGTGCCACAATGGGTTAATAATTCTTTGGTCAAAATCTGTTTTAAAAAGGAAATAAATAACTCTAATTAAAAAAAAAACACCGAACGTAAATCATTAATACTGCACGTGTCTCATATCCTTCTTGAAAGTTCTAAATATATTTTCTGGCCAGCAGCTGGAACGAGTATTACTAAGATGGCTACAATATCAATGAGTCCGGCTACAGTGAAGGCGAAGTCATAGGAATGAAATTCGTCATACAGCCAACCTGCAAAAAAAGAATGGAAAAAACAAAATTGCATGCGTAAGAATCTACAATGAAGAAAAATATTATTAAAAATATCATTTTAACAAAACAATGCATAGAAAAGATGAAGTACATCGTTTATTAAGGAGTTTCTTTTTTAATTGCTAATGATGAAGCCCTGGACATAAATCATGTATTTTAGATAAAACTTTCTTGTGAATATCGGCATGTAATTTCATAGGTAACAAATCATATAAAACATTAGTTTACTGGATGGTGGTACTAAGTTCATAGTCTTTCTTCAACGTAGGCATACCTAAATTAAGAATAAAAAAAGATGCTTTTTTTATTATTCGATTAAACTTCATTAAGTGTTGGATAATGATAATAATAATGGTAATAATAATAATAATAATAATAATAATAATAATAATAATAATAATAATAATAATAATAATAATAATAATAATAATAATAATAATAATAATAATAATAATAATAATAATAATAATAATAATAATAAATACAGCATTTATAATGCGCCATCGATCTAGTACACTATTCTGAGGCGATATAACTTATATTCCTCTTAGTATTACTAGAATGTGGGGAGGGGAAATATTGAATGTACCCTATTTTCTTAGATTGTAGATTCCCTGTGATATTTTTGCTTGTAATTCAGTTCAGGATGAACGTAATTTATTTATTATCTTTTATTATTTTTAAATTGAATAAAAACACTAACCAACAATAGCTCCTCCTCCTACCTCGCCGATACCGATAAGGTAATGCAGAGATAAGGCAACTACCGCTATGTCGGATGGAACTAAATTCTGCGGCAGACAGGCGTTAGTTACAATCAGACCACCAAATAATAAGCCACTTCCGAACGACAGAAAGGCCAGCATGAGAAAGGAATTGGAAATTCTGTTGAGAAAGAAGACTACAGCGCTGAGGAAATGCAGGATACAGAACGTCAACCTATCTTCGATGATCTTTCTCGATGAAAAGAAACCAACAACGAATCTCGGCCCAAGCACGTTTGCAGCCCCACCGATGGTAGCGAGAAAGACAGCATCACTAGACGGGAAACCTTTGGCCTCTGCATTGGGTATAACGAAGATGATTCAAGCTGTGTAGGATGTACCGGTCAGCACGATGGAGGTTAAGATGGTAAGATAGAGAGGGTGTCTTTGGAAAAGTTCTTTGAATGATGAGGAGTGCCGTTCGACCTCGTTGGACGTTAACAACCTCTCGTCATGCGACTCAAGAAGATGGGAAGTATTCGAATCGGCATCGTCGTCAATGCTGTTTCCATCATGTTTACTCTGAGGAGAATGATCGGAGGAAGTCTTGTAAGCTTGTCTAAGAATACCAGTCACACATAATTTTCAAGCTGATTCATATCATTCAGTCATTTTTCACATATATTTTTGTCGACTTTCGACAGGGTTAACCATTAGATAATCTTTTAATTTTTCCTGTAATATCAATGGGTTAATGAAGGATATGGGTTTTACGCCTGTTTAACCTCTGAAATGAGCTGATGATTACATAACTTTTTAAATACAGTGTCTTTGTGTAACCTATGTGCATCTTGTATTTATCATCTATCATCGGAGAAGGTGTCGTGGAATAGTGGTTCATTCACTTGACTTTCAGTCAAGAGGTTAGGGGCCAGAATATCAACCCGGCACTTATATCCTTTGGCAAGACATTAATCTACATTTGCCACTATCCACCCAGATGTAAATTGTTTACCTGATATGCTCGGTTGTTCCCGGGGTAATAATATTGGCGCGCCAGAAGCGTCATGGCGTGAGGAATATGAGCGTTATACAAGGAGGCACCATTCATCAGTGATATGCATGACTTGTGATATAAATATTCAATTTTGAAAGAAAAAAAAGATTAAACATGAAATAATATTGCTGGAATATCTTGCTATCTACAAATGCACCGAATGACAACTAACAGAAAACTTTGACGGGGAGATGACTTTTGTACCTGATTAGGGAAAAACCAAGTGGTATTACTAAAGAAATCTTCATCATTGTTGTTGCTTCTTAACTTACATTTGAGTCTGATGAACTTGCCATAGAGCTAAATAGGGCACAACAGGGCACACAGTGGAAGCTGATTCCACCTAATAGAAGCATGGCACCACGCCAAGAATAGACCAGTCGAAGTTCTTCAGCAAGGACTGGCAACGTCATCATACCTACGCCCCCAGCGGTGAAAATCACCGCAGTGGCAAACTTGTAGATGTCAGGGAAGTACTCGAGGAGACTTGCGTGTGTTGGAAACATGACCACACCATACCCTACACCTAAATGATAATATTAGAAAATCGTCAGCTTCAAAAGGAACATTTATAATCCTTGCGACTTTTCAGCACTCTTTTGTCATCATTTTTAATATCTTGTACTAGAGGAAAACCTTAAAATAGTTAATCTAGCATATACGTCACAAAAGATTTAACCATCTCTTTGAAAAACTTTGTATAATTTCAATTATCTATGATCTTTTAAGAGGTCCACAGTCAGTGAGGAGGAACTGCGATTTCGGAGGACAACGATTGTCCTCTGTTAACTACATAGATCCTGCTGCATGACTTTCAGCAAGCTTTCTCGCTGTAGGAAACATGTAACTTTGGCTTCACCGATTCGACTCGAATCCATCTTAAAATCTTTGAATCAAAATCCACAAATAGAAATGGTGGATTTAAGAGTTCGTTAAGGTAATAAATGCAGTTATCGTATAGTCAAAAATGTGTTCAGTTAAACACGTCCCTGTGATAAAGTTTCTTTACAGTGTCGGAGTGAACAGAGTGGCCAAAGCATCATTCACGTTCATCGATGTAGGACTTGTGTTAAAAAATATTGGAGGACATCCGTTGTCATCCAAAAACGCCCCTTCCCTCAACAAGTAATAACTAATCGGATAAAGCACTGAGAAAATTACAACTCTCATAATTTAGAGAGCAAAGTTACTCCCTTACCTGATAAAATGAGTGACAGTAGAAATTGGCTTCCTGTCTGAGAGAAAGATGCAATGATGATTCCCAAAGAACCTACAACGCTACCACACATTACTAACTTTCTCATAGAGACTTGTTGCATCAACCAGGGACAAATGACAGCTGCAAATAGAAAATGAAAGTCATTATCCGTGGATTAATATTTTTATTAACTATTAACTAGTGCGGTCGCCAACATGGCCTAAGGCTCAAAATATGATCCAAGGGACTTACCTGGGGGAAAGCCGCTGTTAGTAATGACACATAATATTGTGCAAATGATAAAATATCGAAATCAAAGTCGTAAAATTTACGGATTAAGAAGAGATGGGAAGAGGGGAAAGTCCTTCTCCCTACCCCCCCCCCCCCACCATCCCCCGTCCACGCAGGATTTTTCTTGTTACATACTCAAAGGTCTATTCAGTGCTTTTCTGTACAAAATACATCTACTTTGTTCTGTAAAGCAAGAAATTTTGAAATGTAAGATTTGAACCATTTTAGGGGATTTTCCCTTTTGAATGGGGCTGAGTCATTAAGTTTGCTTTTTAACGGTTTAACCGTTTTTTTAAGGAGCGGGCGGTTTTGTTTAAAGGTTAAAAAGTTTTGGTTTAAAAAAAAAACCTCCTCAGATCTTCCCCAAAACTGTTACTAAAATTTCACATTCAAGAAAAATATTTTCCAGTTGAAACACGTTTATCAATATTGGCTCAGATGTCCCCCCCCCCCTAACTTCATATATATATATATATATATATATATATATATATATATATATATATAGCGAGAGAGGTGTGGATGTGTGTACCAATCGGTTGAACCATGTTAAATTTAGATATGTGAAGAGAGAATGATGGTACAGAATGAAGCAGGTCACTCGGTGTATTTACAAGCTTTCGGCTCCTGGCCTTCTCCAAGTTTATTTGCTGACTTTTAAGGTCGAAGCAAATGTATATGTATATACATGTATATACATTTGCTTCGACCTTAAAAGTCAGCAAATAAACTTGAAGAAGGCCAGGAGCCGAAAGCTTGTAAATATACCGAGTGACCTGCTTTCTGTACCATCATTCTCTCTTCAAATATATATATATATATATATATATATATATATAATATATATATATATATATATATATATATATATACATGTAAATGTTTATACATATAAATTATTATTATTATCATTATTATAAATATTAATTTTCAATATGTCTACACTGTTCGATAACACTATACATAATATTCATGTATTGAATGTGTCTAGACTGATAAACCACTGATATTTCGGTGTACATAACTCATCACACTGAGAAATCACTCACTGCGCGATATCAAAGTCCGAGGTGAACAAATACAGTGAGAAATTATGTTTGTGTATTCTTACACCGCAAAATCCGTCATGTACAAGAATTAGGTGGTGGGAAAATGATGCGCATCTTTTAAACGAAAAAAGTTACCATTTCTGTACTTCATGTATAAGGGGTTGTCTCAAACTTTATATTCAAATAAAACCGCCGAATTAAATATTCATCATTTCATATAGGAAGTTACAATATAAATCCTAAAACATATATAATTAATGATAAACGTAACAATACTGTCTTTCATGTGTAACGTCCTGTTTGAAATTCACAAGTTCAGTTGAAAGCACTTGCAATGTTTCTTCTTTCTCTCTCTCTCTCTCTCTTCTCTCTCTCTCTCTCTCTCTCTCTTCTCTCTCTCTCTCTCTCTCTCTCTCTTGCTTCAAACCCTCCCCCTCCCCCGGTCCGCCAATCACGCCGATGGAAATGAACTAGATATGGAATTTTAAAGTTATTAATTTTTCCTGATGTAGGATCCCATATGTCATATGAATAGTATAATTGCAGGACTTTGTTAACTTTTGCTGAATGCTATTTTTGCAAGTCAGGCCCGGCCCTCAAGAGGCGTTATTTCGATAGCATAATTACCATGCTCTAATGGAGATTTCCCCCTCGCCCGTACAAATTAGGGGTCACGCCATCTCTCGGCCAGGCAGCATTAGTGGGATATCGCGTATTTATGCCACTGTAAAAAATTTGTTTAGTTTCTAAACACTTTTCTGTGACAGATTTAAAACACTGCGACGTGTTTATATATTGTACGGGTTTAAGAGCTAAACCCATGTGTTTAAGAGCTAAACACATGTGCCTATTTTTTTCATCTTTCAGCACGCCTTAGGTGTTTACTAGATAAACATGTTTACCTTTTAAATGGTTCCAATGTATAGGCTAAACACCAAATGTTTACACCTTAATCATTTAGTGTTTACACCTGTTTAAATACTAAACAGGTGTGTGATTATGGTGTAAACACCACGTGTTTATATATTGTAGCTAAGTTAAGAGCTAAACACATTCTGTGCTTATTTTCATCACGCCTAGGTGTTTATTAGATAAACATGCTTACCTTTTAAATGGTTCTAATGTATAGGCTAAACGCCAAATGTTTACACCATAATCACACACACTGTTTAGTATTTTAAACAGCTGTAAACACCAAATGATTATTTTGTAAACATTTGGTGTTTAGCCTATACATTAGAACCATTTAAAAGGTAAACATGTTCATCTAGTAAACACCTAAGGCGTGCTGAAAGATGAAAAAAATAGGCACATGTGTTTAGCTCTTAAACACATGTGTTTAGCTTTTAAACCCGTACAATATATAAACACGTCGCAGTGTTTTAAATTTGTCACAGAAATAAACATGTCACATGTCGCATTTTTTTTACAGTGTGGGGAGATTGCTCTTAAGATAAAATCGTTCAGAATCTGAACTAATCTTCTCCTAGCCCTCTCACTATCATGTATACCTTCATAGACCTATACTCTATTCATCTAGATCCAGAATAGATATATCTGTCTTTTACCGGTGTAGTAAAATATGTATTTCTTTGATTTTCTTCTATCTTCTTTTCCCCTTATTTCTTTCTTTGTTCTTCTTCTCTGAATCTTTTTTTTTTTTTGTTGCTTTATATTTCTTTCTTTTTCATTCTCTCTTCTTAGTTTTCTTCCTTTGTTTCTTTTTTTTTTCTTCTCTCAATCTTCGTTTTATTTCTTTATGCATTTCTTTGTTTTTCTTCTGTCTTCCCTTTTCCCTTATTATTTCTGTTTTTCTTCTCTGTGTCTTCTTTTGGCCTTATTTATTTCATTCTCTCATCTTCTTTTCTTTCTTTTTTTATTTATTTCTGTATTTGTCTTCACTACATCTTCTTTTTACTTCTTTATGTATTTTTTTTTTTGTTTTTCTACTCTCTGTCTTTCCCTTTTCCTTATGTATTTGTTGTTGTTTTTATATTTTCATCTTCTGTTTTTTTTTCTTTCCTCTTTGTTCTTTCTCTTTCATCTTCTTCTTTCTATATTTCTTTGTGTTTTTTTCTACCTCACCACATTACTCACGCACAAAGTGTGCACAACCCTTGTGTCAAATACGGGCGAACGACTAATGAGAGACTAGGAAAATCACTGGACAGTATGAGCTTGCTGAACAGGCTGACGTAACAATCAGCAAATTTAACGCTAAACCGTAATAACGCTTTTCGCGTCATTTTACTACACTGTTTACATTAATAATGATGTCAAACATAGATCAATTATGATCTATACATTGGCCTACAGTACATTTCGGCCATCCCTGTGAGATCCATTTAGACCGTGGGCCGAGCAGTGAAAATTCAAGACAACTCCAGATTGCGCGTCATGTAAGGAGAGAAGATGGCACAAGACACTTAGATAGTATCAAGTTTCAAAGTAGAGGTACAACAAAAACTGTGTAGGGAAATGTGATGTATAGGCCTATTAATTAAATAGATCGCTTAACTATAGAATGCACCATTATGTACCAGCATATTTAGTTCACAAGAAATGAAAGTAGACGGGCGGCCTTGATCCATTGTTATTTTTTAAAATTATTATTTATACTTATTTTTCTTTTCATTTTTGTGTAATGATTACATTTTTCTAATCTCATTTCTATGATCCCACCATATTTACATTTTTAGGGAAGATTTTGAACTTCAGGTCAAGTCTCTTGGGTTTAAAAGAGGGGCATAGATTGTACCCCCTAAATCTGCCTGTATTTTGATATATAGTTTTCTTAATGCTGGTATGGGAAAATAATTTGATCTGCCTTTGTGGAAAAGTGTATGAAGTCCCTATAGTCACAGAACTGGAGTCGATAAAGCGAAGGATATGATTTGTATTTTGTTTACGTATTATTGCGATTTGGAATACATCAAAATTTAGGTAATGGGCAATTCCAAGCAAAACATGACATGAACGCCCAAATTTTTAATCTGTCTGATCATATCAAATCTTGTGTCAAATTAATCGTATCCAAATTTTCATATTCAGATAAAATTTAGACATTTTCACACTTATGAATACTGAAAATTTGTATAAATGATTAATGTTTAAATCAATAATTGATTCCAATTATGATACAGTAAAAGAAGAGTAAAGGTCATACTAATATGACTTGTTAGCTGAAATACATTTGATACAGTAGTAACTATATACACTGCAAAAACCACTGTGTTAATTCAACACCATCTCGGTATCAAAATTGGGCTACACCAGATAAGTGTTAAAACAACACCAGTAAGTGCTAAAACAACTCCAGTTTGATTCGAAACTGGTGTTGTTTTAACACTTATCTGGTGTAGCCCAATATAGATACCGAGAGGTGTTGAATTAACACCCTGATTTTTGCAGTGTTAGAATAGCACTAGTTTCTGTTCTGCATAAGCTTCAGTAACCTTGGAAACTATGTTATTAACCATTTTATAAATTTATTCAAATTTACATCTCAGTGGTTTCTAGTGATAATCCTCAAAACTTGTCAGAGGTTTTCCGGATATAGCATTAAGTAATGAATTTCACATGTATTCTAAATATCTCAATGCAGTACCTCATAATAGGTGAATGCAACTGAATGTAACTTGGCTCTCGTGGAAGAAGCATTCAATTTAAAGGGCAGTCCAACCATTGTAAAAAGCTGATTTGTGTAAAAGGAGAAAAATAAGAGAAACAGGATGATGAAAGTTTGAAAGAAATCAGACAAAGAATGAGAAAGTTACGAATGTTCGAAATTGGTGAATCTCCCCTTAGTCGTACACCAAAATATCATTAAATTCCGGTTTTTCTCCTGAGCGCCTTTTCCCTCGTAGCAGTACTCAAAATACGTGTATATTGTAGGTAGCATATTTCTATAGGTCCTCCGAAAAGAAAAAGATCCTACTGAGTTATACATTTGGGGGGGAAAATGACATTTTAGTCATTTTTTGTGTTGGATCGTATACCGATACAGCCAATTTGAAATTCCCATGTATATTGATTACAACTTTCTTATTGCTTGTCCAATTTCGTTCAAACTTTCACCAATCTGCTTCTCTGATTTTTCTACTTTCACACAAATCAAATTAGTACAGAGGCTAAATTGCCCTTTAAATACATTTGTTAAATCGAAAATGAGACTGCCAGTCACTGACCGGGTGACTGGTTCCGTCTTCCTACGTTATGCCCACTGGCGTACTGCCCTGCCGGAAAGAATACAGTGTCTCACAGTGTGTTCACAGTGTGAAACACAGTGTGAAACACAGTGTGAAATCATTTTCACTCTGTTAAATTCCAGAGTTTTAACATTGTGAATCAAATCTTCACATTATGAGTGAGTAAATTCACACTGTGAAATCAAACATCACTATGTGAACACTCGGTGGTAAACCACACTGTGGAGGTGTCCACAGTGTGAAATAATCTTCAACTGTTAAATTTGAGCGTTTTAACAATGTGAATCACATCTTCACAGAGTCGATTATGTGAACACACTGTGGACACACTGTGTTATTTCCGGCAGGGTGGTGGGGAGCTTGGGGGCTGCAGCCCCCCCCCCAAAAAAAAAAAAGTTCCACGACCAAAAAAAAAAAGAAAAAAATAAAAGGAAAAAAAAATGAAAGGAGAAGGAAAGAAAGAAGAAAGAGAGATAAAAAGAAAGACGTCCACTTTATATACCTTGCTAGAAGAAATGTATTTTTCTAATTACAGTAGTACGTCTTTTAGAAGGTATAAATGGCTGAATTTTCTTAGTATCTCCCCTTCCATATGCATCTTTTGCACACAAGATATATTTGTTTATCCCAATTGTCTTATTATAGGTGGGAATCTTTCCTTTTATACTCAAACTAGCCCCTTACAATAGGTTCACACACTATCGTAAATTTTTTTTTCGAAACTGAGCGAAGTAAATAATGAGTTAATGGTACAGCACACTACTCAGGCTCCGAAGTGCTTAGAATGCAAACTTTCACTAATCAAAACAGAAAATCCTCATACTCTGTCGCTCCGCTCCCTGGTTTAATACACTTAAACTTAAACGTGTTACCTTTTTAAGTAAGTACATGTATGTATGAATATTCATATCATGCTGGATCCTACAGGTGGTCACATAGACTTTGCTCGTTTTACATCTGTCCTGCCTTTACAATTCTTCTTCTTCTTCTTCTTCTTCTTCTTCTTCTTCTTCTTCTTCTTCTTCTTCTTCTTCTTCTTCTTCTTCTTCTTATTCTTCTTCCTCTTCTTCTGCTTTCTTCTTCTTCTCCTTCTCCTTTTCCCCCTTTTCTTTTCTTTTTTTTCTTCTACTTCTCTTTCGTCTTTTTCGTCTCTTTACTCCACTTTCTGAGCTTTGCTCTCCTCGTACGTTTAGTAAATCTGATACTTCTAATCCGTCTCGATTTTTTATTGCATCCAAATCGGAATTACTTACTCTGTACGGGAGCCTAATCATTTACAAACAATGCTTTTTATTTAGGCTCCCCACATTTTACATTTCTTCTTTTTGCCAGCCGTTCATATATCACTCAAACTTTCTACCTATTTACTCTACATTGTACTTGATTTGAGTTCTTTACCCCTGTGTTTTGAAATGGACAAATATGCTTGTAAAATCGTTTTTGTAAAAATTGTTTTGATGTAAAAGTGGAACAAATAAACTTCAACTTCAAAACTTGAAATTAAAAAAAAAATCTGTAAACAGGTATTACATAGGCAGAGAGGAATCGTCCCCCGAAATTGAAAGTCGTAAAAAAATTAAAGACGATATAAGCTGCCTATCCCGTAAGAGAAAAAATAAAAGGGATGATATCAAGCTCAGACTTATCATTACGGTACTTGTGTGCATAAAAGTGCTCTAAAATGCAATGTTTCAAACTACAAAACGTAAAATTTTCCGGGTCGGTCGCTACGCGACCTCGCAAAATAGAATATTTAATTTAGCAGGGGCGTTGGACTCTGAAAGTGCAACACTTTAATGGTAAAGCGAAATGCAAAGTATTCTTATTTGTGTGGGGGGGGGATCCCCCCCCCCCCATTCAAAGGATTTATATACTAGTATAATATGTATTGCGTTCCTTGCGCTTTAGAAAATAGTTCAATTCTTACTGCAGGCTCAGCCCCCTCAAATATTTTGGCTCATTACGTTAATGGTTATGCCGATATGACTGAAGCCTGTGTGGTGTGTTAATGTGCCCCTCCCTTGTTTCATAGACTAGGTTATGTTACAGTGGAAAACACTCCGTCCCTCGGATAGGATAACTGGAGGCCCCGTGTAGGACAGTCACCACCTTTGCACGTTAAGAACCCACTGCACTATTCGAATAAGAGTAGGGGGAAACCCCGGTGTAGTTGTACACCTGCACATCTCAGTCAGTTATATCGGGAGGAGAGACCTAAAGGGTTACAGTGATTCAGTTCGCTTTCCCCCTCCCAGGCACAGGTGACGCCAAATACTTAATAATAATAATAATAATAATGTTAAACTGCCTATTCAGCTATAGGTCATTGCTGAGCAGTCAAGTATGAAGGCCATTTTCTGTCATGGATGCGTAAATAATTGTGCTGAAAGCTTTGACAAACTTGTTCATAGTATAGTGTGTTCACCCAATAATATGGTATTGAAATCCATGGAAAAGGGATCAGGCCAGCGTTTATTTTGCGGACCCCGATAATCTCAAAGTAGTATTTATACACATTTTTTTTACAAGATCTGCGATATTTAGGGGTTTTTCATGATGGGAAGCAGATCTTTGAGCCTTCTGTGGGCCTCGTTGAAACGGGAACAATATGATTCCTTGATAACTGAGGTTATGCTAAGTGCTAAAAGTGGAACCTGCATGTTTCTAAGTTGTACTGTTCTACAAACTGTTCTACTGACTGGTATAGTTTGTTTCTTACATAGTGACATTGAGAGTCCATGTGACAAGCCAATCGCTGTTCCTACTAATCCAGTTGACGCATCTAGACTCCAAGATATATCATCGATAAAGACACCAAAAGATTTTAGAATGCCAAGTTCCAAATAAACAATTACCCCGATCCCCATTAGAAGTATCCACTGATAACACCCTCCTGTAAAGGTCGCCATTTGGAAGAATGCTTCTTCTTTTTGCTTCTCAATGCACCTACGTTTGCTCACTACACAATGAATGGACATTTCCTGCGCTTGGATATTTTGAATAGTTTGCCAATTGATATGGATATATAGATGAAGCACCCACACTGAGTTACTACCCGCATTGTAAAGGCTTACCTCCATAATGAGAAATTCACCCTGTTTTCGGCTGTTTTTTATTGGGCGCCAAGTGTTCACCGACTTATTCTGTACAAACTTGCCTCATTTTGTGATAAAAATCACTCAAACCTAGTTTTTGTTACAAAATTTTTGAGCAGCGATTCATTTTGTAACAAAATGAATTTGAAATGGTAATTTTGTAACAAACAAATATTCTGTTACAAAATTAACATTACAGAATTATTTTGTCCGATTTCATTTTGTAACAAAATGAATTTGAAAAGGTAATTTTGTAACAAACAAATATTCTGTTACAAAATTAACATTACAGAATTATTTTGTCCGATTTCATTTTGTAACGAACATCATTCTGTTATAAAATTAACATGACAGAATTTTGATTTTGTTACAAAACCATTCTGTTACAAAATTAACATGTCAAATTACATAAGATAACGAAAATAATTTTGTTACAAAATTGACATGGCGAAATTATTTTGTATATTCTTATTTTGTAACAAAAATCATTCTGTTACAAAATGAACATGACAAAATTTTTTTAGTTCATTTTTATTTTGTAACAAACATCATATTGTTACAAAATTATTTTCTCCATTTTCATTTTGTAATAAAAATCATTTTGTTACAAAACGAATATGACAGAAATAATTTTGTTCATTCTCATTTTGTAACGAAAATTTTTCTGTTACAAAATTAACATCACAAAGTAATTTTGTTCATTTTCATTTTGTAACAAAAATCATTTCGTTACAAAATTAACATGACCAAATTATCTTGTCAATTTTCATTTTGTAACAAAAATCATTCTGTTACAAAATTATCATGACAAAATTTGTTTTGTCCATTTTTATTTTGTAACTAAACTCATTCTATTACAAAATTAAATATGACAGAATAATTTGGTTCATTCTCATTTTGTAACAAACCTCATTCTCTTATGTAATTAACATCACAATATAATTCTGTCCATTCTCATTTTGTAACAAAAACGAGTTTTGAGTGAATTTTGTCACAAAATAAGGCAAGTTTGTACAGAATAAACCGGTGAACACTTGGCGCCCCTAAACATAAAACATAAATTTTTCGGCAATTTGGGCACTTTTTATAACACATCACGTCATCGTTTTCAGAATGAAATTTTACATTGGAATCCATGTTGAGAAAAAAGTGAACATTATTTCCCATGAGGAGCTGTCTGTCTGTGTACCTAGCTATAGTACCAAAGATCTTATAAATCTTTGCTAATACATGTACCTCCTTGATCATACTCTAGATCCATGGTTTTCGTAGACGTAGGCATGCAACCTTCTTTTCTGTCAAATCAGCAAAATTGCTCAATCTACAAACAAGAACTCTGATTGGCCGAATGACAGGCGCGCCGGAAGCAGTTTGGGATGGGGGGGGGGGGGGGCAAACATTCAAGGGGGCTCACGTTTCAAGGGCTCATGTCTTCTCATCCCTAAAAAAACACACACGCCTTCCCACCCTCTCACAACAATACAGACGCACGTACACACCTTTCAGAATATTTCGCTATTAAACACGTCTAATACAAAACCTCCACTACGTTAAAGTTAAAAGTTTGAATACTTTATCTGTCTTCAGTGATCTCCATGAATACGAAAAATGAATACAAAGGCTTACAATTACGTAATAAAGCAATCAAGCTTTTAATATCCACACGATTTTTAAAAAAGTGTAGTGAAATGCTCTTATGATGGATACGTTCTGCGACTAGAAACCAATATCATTCTTTGAGGGTGTCAATGTGTCATATGATGTAATACTTTATAATCTAAAGTAAATTAAAATATGTTTAATCAAGTAGGAATACCATACTGTTAAACTACATGTATGTAGATACTAGTTACAAAGAGACATGAAATTAAAAAGAAATGTTACATAATATTACATATTATGTAATATTCACGAAAGAATATATCAACAGCCTTTTCACAGAGGCTCCCACATGGTGTTACCGAAAACCTTCAATTGTGAATACTCACTCACCATGGAAACCTACAGAGAACATCTAATATTACATAGGTAATAACAGTTTTGATTAATGTGATTGAGTGTAACGCCCTCTGGCTGCAAATACAAACGTGATAGTGAATCGGCGCACTCTTCATAATAATTATAATGAAAATGTTAGTAATAATAGCAGTAGTAGTAATAATAATAATAAAAAAAAAAATAATAAAATAATAATAATAATAATAATAATAATAATAATAATAATAATAATAATATAAAATGCTAACATGCTGCATATCATGATTATATAAAGAAGTTTCTTTTCTCACAAGTGAATGTGATTCTGCTTACTCTTGATGAAAATGATAACAACACTAATAATAATAATAGTACTACTACTAATGATAATACTAATAATAACAAAAATTATAAAAGTAATAATGATAATAAACAGTGGTTTGGTAGCGCATATGATATTTTTGTTTATTTTATTTTTGGTTCCCCCTCCAATTTTACTCCTTTGCTACTGATTATTTTTTTATGAGGGGGGGGGGGGGGCTTTTTGGGGGGCGAAAAATGCACCCCCCCCCCCCCCCCCCCCCCCCCCCCCCCCCCCCCCCCCCCCCCCCCCCCCCCACTTCCGGCACCTATGCCGAATGAGGCACATAAACAAACGGCAGTTGTATGCACGTGTTTGTAGAGTGAGCGCGAGCGGGAGAGAGATATGCGGCCTGTATTTTTTTTACACAACTGTTTAGCCATATTCGCGAAAAAATTCCTACAAGTGCTCTGGTGAATTAGTCTGACAGAAACTTGGTTAAAATCTGATTCCAGCTACCCATTTCTTATTGATAATTACGATTTTATTCATAAAAAACAGGCAAGATAGACTAGGTGGTGATGTTGCTTTATATATTGTTAAAACTTTAAATAATACCATTTTAGACAAGATCCCATCATGCAATGATATCATTGAATTCCTTTTTATTTATGATTCCTGTTATTAAAAACATTATTGTTGGCGTTATCTATCGATCCCCTAGCTCAAACGCACAATAATTCTTAATGCATTTATTTGATTTATTATCAGGCATATCTATATGCATGTATAATGTATAGCTATATTTTATAGCATTTCTGATGTGTTTAAGGGAAAATCATTAGCTCAGATTCAGATTCAGATTTATTTCCTACACCTTATATTACTTGTACATAATCTGATAATGTTATGAAAGAGCATTCTAGTTGATCAATAAGTATGTTGGTTTTTTTTTTTTGGTTGTTTTTTTTTGTTTTTTGTTTGCTAATGTTATACTTATGATGTATATTGTTCTTTTTTTTTCATGTGTTATTATCATTATTGTTGTTCTGATTATTGATGTTATATTAGAACAAAATATTGATGGATATGTCAATTAAGTTAAATGAATATTACATACATGCATACATACATACCGTCTGTTTGGAGCCAGAAGGGCGTTAACTCATATGAGTTAACGACCTTCTGGCTCCAAACAGATTACATACATGAACATCATGATGAAGGGCTCTGTCACGCATCCTTTAAGGTGGATTTTCACGGGGCACGCGAACAATTCGTGAAGACTGCGAATGTCGAAAAAATGGCAAAGTCCAAAATTCGTATTTTAGGCTCCAAAAGTATGCCAAACATGCGTGGGGTTCGGAAGCGTCGTCGATTGTTCGCGGGAGTTGTTTTTAGTTCGGAGGGAATTTCAAAAAAGTTTGAAATTTCTTGCGAACTTTTGCAGCATCCCGGCACGTGATTTGTTCGTGATTTGCTCTCGAAAATGTCTGAAGAGCTTCGTCCTACTCACGACGTGCGTGATGTTCGGAAAATCTTCATGAAACCCCAAACAGATTTCGACAGTTTGGAGAATGTCTCGCGACGATTAATTTGCGAATGTCACGAAGTATTCGCAAGCTACACACGAACCAAAACCGACGCTTTAACGAACATTTTGCGAAGGTTTTGCTCACGCAACATTCTCACGGAGTTCATGCAAAGTTCTCACGAACGTTTGGCGCACATTTGCAGCATGTTTGGGGGCAAATCCGCACCACGTGACGTCTGGCCTACATTTATTTATCTATTTATTTATTTATTTTATTTCCAGGCAAGATAATAACAAAGATATGTATATAGAGAACATCACATAGATAACAGAACAGAATCACAGTATAAAGATTTACATGATTTAGCACCAGCCAGTGCCTAGGGATCACCTAAAAGAATTTTAAAATTTTGTCGAGAGGCTTTCCACATTCGCTGGTGCACACATAAAACAAAATTATGAGCTAAGGTTAACATATACATGTACGTGCAACTAAAATTAAAAATTTAAAAAAAAATACAGCTGTCAACTCAGGTTCGCATTTTAGTCTCGTGTACTTCGTGTATGTGGATTAACGCTACACACGACATTCGCACATAATATATACGTTGTGAGAAAAACTTCTCCGAATGTTGGAATTTGTCATTTTTTCCACATTCGCATCCTTCGCGAATCGTTCACGTGTCCCGTGAAAATCCACCTTTACGACAAGGAGATAATGAAAGCCATTTATAGCAGAATTAATACGTTAAACAATCCAGGGCCCCGTAACACAAACGTTTGCAATCAGTCGCAAATTTGAAACAACCATTCTGATTGGTCTAGGGTCAGCTCTGTGAACTAGATGTGCATGAGAAAATGATCTTGACTGGCTATTGCAGCTTTGCGATTGATTGCAAATCGTTGTGTTACGGGGCCCTGATTACACTTTTTAAATACAATATAAATATACATTAAATGACAACCCTTATAGCAGAGACCGTGAGGCAGCAACGCATGACTCTGATCGGAGAATGATTTCTAGCATTATATATTCATATTTTCTGTGGTATTAATGGATTACTTCTACTTTGGGGGTATCCTCAACTTTTTGATATCAAGGGTTGAACTTCCGTTTCTACTGTCTGGAGGTTAAGCTCTCTGTAGACGACTGACGGTTGCACACTCTTCTTCAGCATAGTGCTTTTTAGGTTTCCAAATATTTTATGACAAGCAAAGGGGACAATGATAACAAGGATGGCTAGAACATCAATAAGCCCTACGACAGCAAACGCGAAGTTGTAGGAATGATATCTATCGTGGAGCCATCCTGCATAAAAGAGAACAAAATGGTGAAAATAGTTCAGTCAGTTCATGCAATTCAAATTCAGATAATTTCACTCACATCATATATTTTACTAATATTACAATTGATATAAATGTTTGCAAGACGATTTCTGTGGAGAACCACATTAGACATGTCAGATCCTTGCATCACCCTGCCTTATGTGCCAATAATAAGATAAGGCATTGCTCTCCACGCCTTTATGAGCGCATTTCAACATTTCGTACAAAACGGAAAATCGCATAAAACTCAGTTTTTTATTTTCTTTAATTTATAATATTATGAGATAGTGAAAGAAAGCAGCATTTAATACCCATGATCGCTCCTCCTGCTACCTCACCAAGAAACATCAGGTAATGAAGAGACAGCGCAGGTACTATAAGTTCCGGAGGGAGTAAACTCTGCGGAAGACAGAATATGACTACTATCATACTACCACTCAGGAATCCATTTCCTGTCGAAAGAATGGCCAGTGAGAGGAAAGAATTTGCGACGTAGTTTAGAAAGAAAACTACAGCTGACAAGAGATGCAGGATACAAAAGGTCCATTTGTCATCAAGGATCTTTCTGGCGAGAACGAAACCCATGACAAATCTTCCCAGAATATTTCCAGCTCCGCCGATGGTAGAGAGAAAGACGGCGTCACTGAGTGGGGAGCCTTTGGCCACAGCGTTTGGGACAACAAAGACGATCCATGCGTCGAAGGATGTTGCAGAAAGCAGAACCGAAATTAGGATCGTAGTGTACAAGGGATATCTTCGAAAGAGGTCTTTGAGTGTAGAGTGTGTCCCCTCCTTGTCTGATGACTGCACGTGTTGTATGGATGAGGGATCTTTGGATATGAGATCAGCATCCTCTTCTCTCATAATATCTTCACCGCTGTTAACCTAGAAAGCAAAGAGATTTTAGCCTCAGGTCATCATTCTTTGGTACTAGAGAAGGAATCTGTTCCGACCCAGTTATCATTATTTTGATGCATTGTCTATGATGTAGGTCTACCATGAATAGATGCATATATTATGTGTTTATCTAGTCTTAATATACCCCCATATCATCTTTATTATATAAGAAAATCGTGTACTGTAAGAATAGGAGGCCTGGGACTTATATTTGTCTAGTAGATATTTCATCAGATCTCAAACCATGATTGATTTTAATAACCGAGAAGACCGAACAACGTAGTGAACTGCGTTTAAACAATTTATGTTTCCTGCGTCAAGAAAATGAAAAGTTATCTCTTTTTTTATAGTGCTGAAAAGAGGTGACAGTACTATGACACCAGCTCACTTCCCGAATTATACGGTTTTCAGAATGTTTTTAGTTTCAAAATCATCGAGGGTTGCAACTAACCTAGCCCCCCCCCCCCCCCCCCCTCCACCCACCTCGTACGTTCATCTCCGAAAGATCATGATACTCACAGTGTTAAAGGGAAAGTTCACCCCGAAGATTACTTGAGTTTAAAAAATGCAGAAAAAATAAAGAAAAATATTGGCGAAAGTTTGGACAAAATCCGTTAAAGAATAACGGAGTTATGGACTTTTGAAGTTTTGATTTTGTGACGTCACATGCGAGCAGCTCCTCCATTATGTAATGTGATAAATATTCCATAAAATACAGTTTTCTCAGAAAATTTAGAATATTTTCGTCTGTGCATTTGATATATTGTCAGAAATGTTATTCAATACTAGATTCTGAAAAGAAACAATATTAATTTATCGTGGAACGTAAAAAAAAATGTGAATATATGGAATATTTATTACATGACCAATGGGCAGCTGCTCGCATGTGACGTCACGAATCCAAAACTTTAAATAGTCATAACTCTTTTATTATTTGACCGATTTTCATCAAACCTTCGCCAATATTTTTCTTTATTTTTTCTGCATTTTTTAAACTCTAGTAATCTTTAGGGTGAACTTTCCCTTTAAAAGATGTTCCAGATGTATCGTCTTCACGGTCGGATCGAAGGCCCACTGTTTCAGGCGGCCGAAAGAGGGCGCAGCATGCAACAGCGTTGAGGCAGAGTCCACCTTCAAGAAGCATCGCGCTACGCCAGGAGTAGATTGAATGGAGTTTCTCAGCCAAGACTGGCAAGGTCATCATTCCTACACCTCCAGCGGTTAAAATCACACTGGTCAGTACTTTATAGTTGCCAGGAAAGTAGACGAGTAAACTTGAGTGTGATGGGAAAAAGACCACACCATATCCAATACCTGGGGTTGAAAAACAAATCAGTATGTTTGAAAAAGATCATTAAAAGAAATAATTAATAAATTCCTCTTGATTATACCTGAATAGTTAGTGTACATCGCCAGGACAAAATGAAAATCGTCACCAATGACAGATTTCGGGAATCACCAGTAAGGTATCCAGCGGAATGAG
Organism: Heliocidaris tuberculata; assembly: GCA_025618425.1. NCBI lineage: Eukaryota > Metazoa > Echinodermata > Echinoidea > Camarodonta > Echinometridae > Heliocidaris > Heliocidaris tuberculata. Next base: position 18,663,471 of record CM046835.1, on the reverse strand, counting down.
GCCGGTGCCCCCCCCCCCCCCCCTTTGGAGTGGGTCTATGACACGGGGAGCTGCCCTGATACGTGCGCCTCTCCCCTGTTTATCATTATAATCATTGTCTTGATACATCTCTGACCATCTGGATAATTATCCGCGGTTAGGAAACTTTCGAGGGGTGAAGTTGAGTAATTCAGGTGGTATCATCTTTTAAACAGTTAAAGGGAAGATTGAGTTGCGGGAAAGGTAAAAAAAATTGTTTGTGAGCTTTCTTATTTTTTCTTATGATAGTTTGGAAGATTATCATAGTAAAAATGTCCCCTGAAAAGGATTGCTCTTCTAATGCCCTCACATTAAAAATATGACAAGAAATGTTCGGGCCGAACATTTGTGTGTAGTCCCATATACACATTTCTGTGTGTAGTGCATGTGAATCTCAGCAGGTGATTCCAAGCCTTTTGGTGATTCCAAGCCTTACAGCATACACCAATCTTATGTGCTATATAATCAACCTTTCCCATTTGCTTTGAGACAATTTCTTTCGCAATTCAATTTCATGACCAGAACTCAACTTTATCTTTAAGGGTTAATGCGGAACATAATAATATAGGGGTGTCTCAAACAAGGGATGTCGGAAAACGGGTTTTTCGGAACATAGGGGCGTCAGAACGTAGATGTATCGACCCATATGGGTGTCGGAACATAGGGGCACTGGAAAGTAGGGGTGAAACAAAGAGGTGTCAGAACATATTATTGAAGCACGGTGGCATTTGCAACACAGGGACGTAGGAAATACATTTCCCTGGTTGAAAATAAGTATTACATGGCATGTAGAAGAGATGTCGGGAAATGTCGTCGGAACATAGGAACGTCGGAACATAGGAACGTCGGAACATAGGAACGTCGGAACATAGGAACGTCGGACCAAAATGATATCGGAAAATACGTCGAATCGAAACGTCGGGAATCAGCACTCTTTTTTTTTCTGTGGAGTCAAATTTGACACTGAATGGCGTCAGCTGGGAGTCAACTCTATTCTGAGTTAAAGTGATTCGGATTTCCGAATTAATTTGACTCAGAATGGTGTGCCATCAACTGAGAATCGACTTAATTAGAGTCAAAGTAACTTGGAAAACGAGTCACTTTGACAAGGATGGAGTTGACTCCCAGCTGACGCCATTTCCGTGTTAAATTTGACTCAGCAGAAATAAGAATGAGGGACGTCGGTACATAGGATGTCGGGAAATAGGGTCGTCAGAACATAGGGATGTTCAGAAATAGGGTCATCATAACATAAGGGTGTCGGAACATAGATGAGTCAGGACCTAAGCATGCTAAGGGTGTCGGAAAATAGAGATGTCAGAAAGTCCGATGTTGAGACATAAAGCTTCTACAAATTTGAAGTTTTTATCCTCCTTACCTGATAAGATGAGGCACATAAGAAACTGGGAACCTGTCTGAGAGAATGATCCTAGAATGAAACCCAAGGAACCAACGATACTTCCACACATCGTCAACTTTCTCAAAGAAATATACTGCATCAACCAGGGAAAATTATCGCTGCCGGTAGAAATGAAACGAAACATGAAAAGTTAAAATGTGTGATATTTACTATTGACTGAAGAAGGGGCAGTGGACTCGGGTCCCGTTTAAATTAGCAGTCTAAAAAGTACCCATTTCGACCGACTAAAGCATGTTAACATAACACAAAGTGATACCTAGTTCAAATACCCCGAAGTGCCCATGTTATTATTAAGATTTAATATGCCCATTCAATATTTTGTTTCGAATCTAAGACAAGAATGACTATCATCATCCCATAGGAATATACAACATAAATTGCTAAAAGTTAGTTCGATGGTATTATGTAATTAGGGAGACATGAAAATGCCACTCGAAGTTTTTTGTCCTTCTTTAATTAAACCGAACTTCGACCCTTTGAACTCCTTGGGAAGATAAGTAATAAATAATAGATTTAGACACAAAATACGGGACATTGATTATTTACATTAAAATCAGTCTTAATATCAAATATGTTGTCTATTATATACAGGGTGGCCCAGAAAGAATTCAACACCTGAGATCTGCAATTTCAACAACATCATTGACAAAATATAATTAGTTTTTATTTTATAGGTTAGAACATTCTTTTCCAGGTAAAGTGGCACCAAGATCGTCAATTTGGGGGTTAGGCGTCTTGGGGGTTAGGCGTCTTGATTCTGCAGCTATTTTTGTGAGGCAATGTTATTTTCAAAATCTGCTACTTTTGCAACCGTAGTCATGCTCGAAGCAGCGGGAAATATATGTATGACGGCTTGTCATACATGTCATAGAGTCTCCTTTGTTGACAAACGCATGACTTGACTGCTCTCGCTTTGAAAACGAAGACACTATGAATGAAACGGATATGGGAAGCCACCGTGCATACATTACCGCTGCTTCAAGCCTGACTACGGTTGCAAAAGTAGCAAATTTTGAAAATGACATTGCCTCACAAAAACAGCTGTAGAATCAATACGCCTTACCCAAAATTGACGATCTTGATGCCCCTTCATGTGGAAAAAAATGTTCTACCCTACAAAATAAAAACTAATTATATTGTGTCAAATATATCTTCGAAATTTGTAGATCTTAGGTGTTGCATTCTTTCTGGGCCACACTGTATACATGTTATATGTATATAAGTGTGTCCGCAGGGAATCGAACCCTGGTCACTGGCTTAGAACGCCTATGTCTCAACCACTAGACCACAGAGACCGGCCAGTGGTTTCGTCGAATGTAAGGAAATAACATATACAACAACTTTGGCAACTCTCGTGGAAATAAATACAATTGTGAGAAATGAAAATGAGAGAATAATAGTTGTATAGCTTAAATCAAAGTTCCCCAGAGCTGTCCTCGCTTTTGAAATTTTTGGAAAGGTGGAATACATATATATATATATATATATATATATATAATTGTGAGAATGAAAATGAGTGAATAATGGTTGCGTAGCTTAAATCAAAGTTCCCCAGAGCTGTCCTCCCTTTTTGAAATTTTTGCAAAGGATGAAAAAATGTCTCCGCCGGGAATCGAACCCGGGTCGTTGGCTTTAGAACGCCAATGCCTTAAAGTACACATTCAAAGAAAATCACAAATATGATAAATAATGTATCACTAGAAACTAGCAAGTTAAAAGATAGCAATCATATCAGTTTAAAGTCAACTACATATCACGTAATTAAACAATAATACAAATAAAACTACCTTTTTAGCATCTGCGATATACGAGCGCTTCGCCAAAAAAAATAACAATGTTTCAATGACGTCAATAAAGGGAACAATCCTGTCCAAGCAGACGACGTCCGATAAAGAATGAACATAAGTGCAGTGCAGTTATTTCTCAAATTATAACGAATTTAGTGTATTCAAACGTGCCCATATTTCACACCATTCTAAAATGGGAATGAAACAGATTCTGATTACTGAAATCTCTTGTTTGTAAATATATAGGATGAGGGTTAATGAACAATCAAAGAAACCACACTTTCAAATTGAAAAGCCCGCTGAATAATTGCATGGACGGTAATTATCCCTCATTCAACGCCGAACGTCCAGCGGTGTATGCAGCTGTGAATGCAATGGCGTCTATTTTGTTTACAAGCAACTGATTCCTTTATTCTTGTAACGCTTTATTTTCCATCCAAATAAACCCATGCACGGGGTTCGAGTGAGGCAATATTATGGATTAAACATAATAGACTAATGCTAGTGAAGTGAAATAACTGAAGAGAAGATGACAAAACAGGCACTGAAAATATGTGAGATGTTATGGGACATCGTCTGCTTGTGCAATTAACGTCCTCCCTTTGACGTCACACATTTCAGCGGCTTTCGGAGAGCTGTTCAGGTGCTTTGTCGGGGCTGTATTTTAGCAATTTGTAATTGATAATAATCATTACTTCGAATGTTTTCAAGCGTCGAATTTTGACAAACTTGTCCGGTCTAAGCTTCACCTACGCAAAAATGAAAATTAAGTCAGTTTTAACAATCAATGAATATCTACTTTAAAAGAAAATCATTGTTCAATAAATTCATATGCACCGTCGCCAAATTATTTTCCAAAGGTTTCCATAATTATGGTGAAAATCCTCTCCGGCTTAATCATGGTGTCGGTAGATGGTACGCGTATGTAATCCTTACTGGTGACTAAGGGATATTAAGGTGCAGTTCCTTACCAAGTGCCAGTGCCAGTCCATGGCACAGACCGACTGCTGTTCCAATCAAACTAGTAGATGTACCTAGACTCAGGGTAATGTCATTGATCAAGACACCGAATGACTTCAGGGTTCCAAGCTCCAAATAAACTATCAATCCCATCCCAGTGATAAGCACCAACTGAAATCCAGTTAAATTCGCCATATCCTTTGATTTTCGCTGTACAGATGTACAGAGCCTCTAGTTGCCCTTCCGTTGTTATTAATTTTGTTTAGCTATATAAGCTATAAGCTATATAAATTTCAACAGATTTGCTGACGCATGAACCTATAGGGTATATGCTACACAGTACCACGGAATAATACGTTTCGCTATTAAAGCTATACCTACACCTAATAAGTGGAGAGAATTATCTGCGCTTGGCTTCCCATGTTCACTTGTATGTATAGATTAGGACACGGCTGAGAAAGAGGGGAACAAAACCAGCCCTCCCTACCGTATACTGGGGAACGTACGCTGTACCTGTACAAGTGACAGTTATAATTATCATTTGGGGCCATAGATTCTGTCTGAATTTACTCGCAGACCGTTATAGATTGTTATTTTAAGTTCGCCTTTTCAGTAGGAAACATGGCAAGATATTGGATTTATTTTTCGTGAAAATGCATAGGCCTACTTATACTCACCCAAACTCTTGGTTATAACCCCCAAATTTCCAGAAGATCTTATTGTGGGTGAGCAACCTCTTATACCCTTCCCACTTGGTATTTAATATTGAATATATCATAGAACTTCACAGAACGTTACCTTTGAAAAAAAAAAAAACAATCACAGAATTTTTCTCCCAAATTTGATGGAAAAATTAAACAGTATAATGCACCATCAAACTCCGAGTTTAAACACCCAACTTTTAAAACAAAAATGTAATACCAGGGGAAATCCCCCCCCCCCCCGTGCTCACGTGGTGCGGTGAATTTTAACATTATAATGCACCAAAATCCTTCTATTTATAACCAGATTTCCAAAAAGTTCTTCCCGTGGGAGGTAGATACCCCCTCCTCCGGACACTCATTATATCCTTACTGATGGTTGGTCATCCCCCCCCCCCCCTCCAGGTCCTCCCTTGGCCGAAATCAGTTTAAATGCCGTCGAGTATCTGGGAGTTGTAACTGTTTTGGGGGATAGATGACCTACATGCCATGGGTGAGAGTATGTTGGTTGTTGTCCGATTGATAATTACCCTAAGTCGCTATTGTCCGGGGGTTGTTATTTGGGTGCTAGTTACCTTAGGTGGTAGTTGTCAAGGAGATGTCCTAGAGGGTGGTTGCCCTAAGGGGTAGTTGTCGGGGGGGGGGGGGGTAGTTATCCAGGGGGTAGTTGTCCTAGAGGGTGGTTGTCCGGATCTAGGGAGTAGTTGTCTGGGGGTAGTTGTCCGGGGGGTAGTTGTCCTAGAGGGTGGTTGTCCTAGGAAGTAGTTGTCTGGGTGTAGTTGTCCGGGGTAGTTGTCCTAGAGGGTGGCTGCCTTAGGGGGGAGTTGTCTGGGGGATACTTGTCCTAGAGGGTGGTTGTCCTAGGGGGTAGTTGTCTGGTGGTAGTTGTGCGGGGGTAGTTGTCCTAGAGGGTGGGTGCCCTAGGGGGGTAGTTGTCTGGGGTAGTTGTCTGGGGGGTACTTGTCCCAGAGGGTGGTTGCCCTAGGGGTAGTTAGCTGGGGGGTAATCAAGCTGGGGGGTAATCATCCTAGAGGGTAATTGTCCAGGGGGGTAGTCGTCCTAGAGGGTGGTAGCCCTAGGGGGTAGTTGTCCTAGGGGGTAGTTGTCCTAGGGGGTGGTTATCCTAGGGTGGTTATCCGGGGATTGGTTGTCCAGGGGGTAGGTGTCCGGATACGGAATGTACCACCCCAGGGACCCGTTGCATAAAACTTACCATTGATGGTAACTCTGTTATGAATGGTAACTACCATGGTAACATCACTCAACAGCCAATCAAAATCAAGGTTTCCATCGGAGTTACCATTGATGGCAAAGTTACCGTTAATGGTAAGTTTTATGCAACGGGGCCCAGATCCCATTGTGGATACAGAACTTTCTAAGTGACAGACCACAATGTAACCAAAACAAAAGAGATGATAATTGTTTTTTCGACGAAATCTTTCTGATTATACCTCGATTTTGATACACGGTAGTTCTGCAGAACAAATTGAAGAATACAGGTATTTGGCATGTTAATTAATACTGCGAAGATGAAGACAATAGTGGTTTCAAGGAAGAAAGAAGTCCCCATATCAGCATTCAAATTATTGGCACAGCAATAGAGCAAAGTCAAAAAATTTGTGTATCTGGGTCAGACAGTCACAGAGAATGGGAAGTGTGACATTGCGATAAAGCAAAGGATTGAGATTGCAAGTTCTGTGTTCTGGAGTCTGAGGGATGTATTTTGTAGCAGAAAGCTGAACCTTGAGCTACGATGCACAATTTGGAAATGCTACACCTGGAGTACTCTATTATATGGATCTGAAACATGGACTCTATGCAATATAGGAGACAGAACGAAGAATAGAAGCTTTCGAAATGTGGTGCTCACGGAGAATGCAAAGAATTAGCTGGGTTACAAAACACAGCAATAAGGAAGTGCTACAAAGGGCAAACAGAGAGAGGGAGTTGATGAAGGCAGTAACTAAAAGGAAGCTTGTATATGCTGGCCATTTGTTAAGAGAAGGAGGACTGCAGAAGTTACTACTTGAAGGAATGATAGAAGGGAAACGTGAAAGAGGTAGGCAACGAATCACTTGGTTTGATAACATTAAACAGTGGACTGGACTTTGCTTTGGAGAGGTTCGAATAAGATCTTATGATCGAAGAAGATGGAAGTGCATAGTCGCCAACCCCGGTCTCGGGGCGGCACCTGATGAATGAATGAATGAATCTGGGTATTGTTGTCTCTAATTCTCTGGAGTGGACTAGGAATATTGTAGAAATCCAAAAGAAAGCCATCCAGAGGTTATACTTTGTAAGGGTAATGAAAAACCTGTGAGTAGATAGCAAGCTTTTAACATTGTTCTTTAAGTCCTTTGATACAGAGTGTATTAAGTTTCAATCTAATTTGCTACTATGCAAACGCTACACGCTAGAACGTCCGAAAATAGTAGCAAAGCGTTTTAAGTAAAACAGATTATACATGACCCTTCGCATCCATTGAATGAGCACTATAAATTTAAAGGGAAATCCAACCTAATAACAAGTTGCTCTGAAAGAAAGAGGAAAAATTAGAGAAGCAGATTGGTGAAAGTTTGAACGAAATCGGACAGGGATTAAGAAAGTTATGAATTTTTGAAAGTTGTAATCACTATGCATATGGGAATTTCAAATTGGCCGAATAGGTAATGTCACTGTGATGTAGCTGTGGACAACTCCCCCATTCGCTCTAACACACAAAATGACTACAATGTCACTTTTTTCCAAAATGCATTACTCAGTAGGATCTTTTCGTCTATGAGGACCTATAACAATATGCTATCTCCAATATATTTTGAGTACTGCCCCGAGGGTAAAAGCGCCTCGAAGAAAACTGCAAATTAATGATATTTTTGTGTACGACAAATGGGAGAGTTGTCCACAAAAATGTCATAATTGACTCATCAAATTGCCAATTTGAGATTCGCATAGATGTAGTGATCTCACTTTTCAAACTTCCATAACTTTTTTAGTCCTTGTCCGATTTCTTTCAAACTTTTCACCATCCTGTTTTTCTTATTTTTCTGCTTTCACACAAATCATCTTATTACCAATGTTGGATTGCCCTTTAACAGATCAGGAATACGCGTGCGTACACCACGAACACAACGGGTGAACGGGTACGATTTCGACAATCTTTTGTCCCCGACTCTATCCATCTGTTTAACTCTCAAGTCAGACGAGATTTAATGAAATTACCTTGTAAATGTATAATACTGTCATCATATCTATCTCTCTCTCTCTCTCTCTCTCTCTCGCTCTCTCCTCTCTCTCTCTCTCTCTCTCTTTGTCACTCTCAATCATTCTCTCTCTATCTTTCTTCCTCTCTCTCTTTCCCTTCTCCCTTTTATCTCTTGCTCAAATCTTCTTTCCTGTAGGCCCTACACATACGCAGAACAGTTAAGATGACATAAAAGGAATCTGTTGAATTTGTCTGTGTATTGCAGTAACTCCTTTTTCTTTTCCTTTGTTTACGTACATTTTTTTCTTCTACCTATACTGTGTATGTTTATATTTTACCCTATCATCATTGTTTATAAGATGTATCCTGTATTTATATTGTATGCTATCATTATTTTTTATATTGTATTCTATCATTACTGCAAATGTTTGTATCACCAGTGGAAGAAGATTTTCCTTATTGGACAATAAATGCATACTTATACTTATACTTATACCATTTGTCTTATACTTAAAATGATAGGACATACGGGGATCTAGTGAATCAAGTGAATAGCGCCATTAATTAAGACAATACACTTAAGAATGCCAGTCACATAGTCAAACGACTTGACGAGTAATTCACTTTATTACTTGGCTTCCATGATCGCGGCTCAAAGAGGCCGATTTACATCGCTGCCCGTAGAGGGCGAACATCACATTTAATAACCATACACAATATGGGCGTGACTTCTTCTTTTCTTCCCCTCTCACTTTTCCCCTTTCACTCCAAGGGAATGCCCGTATAAAGCAAAGCGTCTATTAAAACCAAAACATAAAACTCGTATGTTGACAATAATAAAAACGCAAATAACTCGATGCCAGCTACTTATAAAATCTGGCAAAACAATGGACTATAGAAACAAGAGCCACACATTGCAGCAATGGCAGAAAAACATGTTATATAAAACACCCATTATTGCAAACAGGTATAAAAAAAAATATATGTCCATCAGCAATATTAACAGCACCGCCCATGTGGCTAATTTGGCTAGCCCAAGCAAACAATAATCTATAAACAAACAATATAAAAAAAGGTATTCCTCTACGCTTTAGCCTCACAACTGACAAATTGCAAAAACTTGATCACAATCGTTCGTTCTTGTAACCCCCTTATATACGAAATCAAGAAGCTTAAATCCGAGCGAATTACATGGACCTACAAAATTCAATACAACATACTAGAGTGATGATAATCATCAAATTACAAAAACACAAATAGTAGAGGATAAAAGTCAACGCATCTGCTAAAACTGTGTCACTCTGCATTACTGAGCATCACTGGAATACATGACAATATCATTAAAATTATACATGTATAACCCCTCTACTAGAATCAAAACAATAGCCAAATGTTATAAGTAAATACATGTACTACAAACTACACCATTTGGTTTGTAAAGGCTACTTTGCATTATAAAAACAATAGTACATACTGATCTTTAACATGAACAGCTCCGCATCACTTTAAAACACCAGTAAAGTAAACGAATACTGTCACACGGGGATTAATACATTGATATACATAAAATAAATAAACAATAAATGAAGGTCCCTCATCTTAGTTTTGAAGGGAATATAAACTACATGTACGACAAACTGAAAAGTAATTTTATTTGTCTGACAATAATCTTACAATACATGTAAAAATAAGATTGACTTATCTATCAAGTAATATCCCTTGATAACTCGAAACTATATATATTAACAAGGCAAAAGTAATACTAGTATCAAAATTCCAGATACCTTTTTGCCTTTATCAAAAATACATGTACCAATGTTTACCAGATCACATTCACAGTTTCACTGAACACATTCTTTCTCACATAATTTAGCATTAACAGAAAATCTTTTCAAACCGATGACCTGCAACAATCTTTGGTATTGATACTCTGGTCTGATTGAGTTTATAGAATGTACTACAAATTGCTAAACATTGCTCTGTAGTATACCATATTTTTCAACATAACAATAAATATAATTACTTCTCTAAATACTATCTAGGAAATCAGATATAACCTCAAACAAAATAGACTGTGATTAGCACAAACAATACTCAAAACCTGATGTCTTTTCACTTCCTATCCTCCTATACCAGTCCTCTTAAAGCAAATAATAATTCAATTTTGATCTCTTTTCACTTCCTATCCTCCTACCAGCCCTCTTGAAGCAAATAAAAACTCAGAGCAATATGAACAGAAAAAAAACAATCAGTAAATAACATAATTGTCTATAAAACACTGTGTGCTGCCCTGATAACACACCAGTAAATAAATGCATAACACCACACAAGTGCTGTACACTGCCTGGTAAAATCATAATATATAGAGACCAATTATTCACACATTGCAAAAAGAAACAAGTTACAATCCACTGCTTATAAGCAGTCACTGGAAAACAAAAAATCATCAAATCACCAAATGGGTATTACAATAAAAACCCAGCAAATGTTAACAGACTTTGAGCAATAATATATCTTAGCAAAAGCAAAATTGGGCAAATGCACCTGATTGATAAAATTTCCAGCACCCCATATCTTCAGACATTTCTAAGACAAGGACAAACATGTTGAACATAAAGACTGACTGGTGGTAATCCATATGAAATGATGATTAAATTTCTAGAATGTAAAATAGGAACTTTCAGCACAATCATAACCTCTTTTGCAACTGACGAAATATAACCTACTGTAATGTTCACATACATGTACAGTTAAATGACGTAAGTACCGCACAGGCAGAGTGTGATCAATTGCATCAATATCATGAATTATATCAACTAGATGACAACATTGTATATTAAATAAAAATCAGGACTACTGGCACATGACACATTGTAATCCACTGACATACAAGCAGACATGAAGGTCAAAAGGCATAGACAGACTCCAATACATTCCATAATAATCATGAATGGTCAACTAGCTGAACGTAGTCTATCCTTGACATATCCCTTTACATATTAGATCATCTTTCTTTCCTACATGTGTACATGTCAATAACAACCTAACTTGCCACTGCTTACTTGCTGTCTCTCTTTATCTCCTTCCTACACAACATAACTATACAATGATAACAATAACATACTGCTTGTCCATCCTTCTACAAGTATATACTGCCCTCTTCCCTAACAATCATTCACAACTTACTGTCCTTCTCTTAAATCCACTGAACAAGTATATACTGCTTCTTCCCTAACAATCATTCACAAATTACTGTCCTTCTCTTAAATCCACTGAACGAAATTAATCCAGGACTTGCTAATCAAAATATCGGACAGAACTGATTGGTCATAACCATCATCCCAATATCTCCTCTTGTAGTTATTCTATTACAAAAATAATAAATCAAATTACAAAGGACTACCATAGTGCACATCATAAGAATAAAAAATAACATATAGAATTCAGTCTATAAACACATAAAGAGAAAGGAATCGTAAACATTTGAAATTGTAATAAAGTAAAAAAAAAAACATAAGCATGGAATTAGATTCTACTGCCAAAATAAGTAGTCTGTCATGTGATCAGAAGCAAACCAAGAGCAATAATAGAGTCCAGAGTTCAGAAGAATGAAGACAGTAATGAAAAAAAAAAAATTACGGTGAGCTGGCTAGGTGGAGCAACACTAGCGAGGAAGACGACTTTTGCTGTCGAAGCCTGGTGAGCTATGAACAGGAACTATGTCGCATGTCAGGCGATTCGTTTAGCGTTCCCAATAGGACATTGGATACCTTGGGAAAAAAGGTCCAATGAACAATGAATGCTATTATAACACAGCCAACATGTGTTGCCCAGCATCCCAATGCCATTGGGCATTAATTTATATGCACTAAAATGAGCGAAGTAATTGCCAATTTGACATGTAGTAAGTTGTTTTTTGCGGAATATGGTTTGAATTAAAGTAGAACAACCTTCTGCTATCAATGTGAATTGTTCATAAATTTCTTATAAATATATATATTGTTATTGAACATTTTATTGAAATAGATCTACCTCAAATAAATTGATAGAAGATTATCCTTCAAGATATTTTGAAAAATACAATTATCAAAGTTACATTTTATGGACAATGAATCATTGATCGCATGTTAGACTCATTACGTAGTGCGGCAAGAATGACTCATCAAAATAGCCAATTTACCAAAATCAATTTACAAAATCCAAAACAAATACACATACTGTAGACATGATACCTAACTACATTACTTAATTATAGGATATATCCACTTATATTTGTTCAATTCCTGATCATATTTATTGATATTATTTTACTTTTATGAGATTGTTGACAGCAATATATAATTGACTTTAATTATTTTCAGTAATAGTCTTATAAAAGAGACCCTTTTCTCAAGCCCCCCCCCCCCCTCTCCCCCCGGCGCCTAGTATAGCCGGCAATTTCCTGCTGCAGTCGCCAAGTCAATCCATCACACACAAGTTGAAAGTAATATAGTGATAACCCTGCACACACTCTTCCTTCTGCCACCTTATCAAGTTTTGAAAAGTTTCAATAGAAAAAAAAAAGAATAATAATTCTTTTATATTAGTCTTACTTTTCGGACTTCTTAATAAGTGTGTTGTGTTTATTTGGTTGTACGACATTACGCTCTGTCGATTTTTGTACACTAACAGAATTTTGGCAAGTTGTGCACGTGCTAGGGTTGGAGGGGGACCTACCGGTAGGCCTATCGTCCGCTGATTTCAATGGTCAGGGCCATTAGCCGCCCCCCCCCCCATTCAAATTCATTTCACGACGCCCGAGAGCCGCTTTCTAATGATCATGCATTTGGACCACAGACCAATGAAATATTCCCTTTCTCTATAAAGAGAAATGTACATGTATATGCATTACATGTAGGCTATCTTGTCACTTTTATTTTTCCAAATCTTTATTATAAATAGATTTTTTTTTTTTTTTTTTATTTTTAATCAATTCAAATTTTAAATTACCTTTTAAAAATGTATTCATTTTAGAACTAATATTTTGGTAAAAACGTTATTTAAAGTTTAAATAGACCCTAACATTTTTACCCAAATGAGATTAAAGTGAGGGTGGGGTGGGGTATAGCCCTACGTTTAATTTTTGTGACGAATATCGATGACTAAAAAAAGGGGCAATCACTACCGCAGATCGAGACTAGACGTTTGATCGTGACGACGTCGTGCTGCATGCTGCTGCTGATAAATTCCACATTTTGGCTCATTAGTTGCCAAAAACTCCCAGGATAAACCTGGATAAACCTGGGAGGCCAGCAACCGTATTCAGCATGTGTGCATAAGGCTGCTCCCACGCAGCCATGGGCCCATGTGAATGCCAATGAGGCCTGCGAAATAAAGGCTTACAGCGCTAAATCGCATGCTCCATCCAGCCCACGCTCGGTCCGCCCGCGCCCCGCCGGCCGGCCGCCGGTGGATGCGATGGCCAGCTACTAAACTGTGCATGCAGTGTCTGTATAGCGGGCGGCGGTACGGTGGCAACTAGCACGGCCGGCCGCCTGGCGATGAATCTTTAGACTTTGGGCCTGGTGCATGGTGCGAAGAACAGTGGACATCATTAAGATAAGCTCTTGTTATGAGGTGAGTTTATTTGTGTAATCAATGTTTTAAATGTGCACCTAGATTTGACAATCAGACATGTACCGTACGGGGTAATCCTGGGTTTTATTTTACATGGGACCAAACGGACCAAACCTGTGACTGTGTGTGGATATGTGGGACTGTGTGATGAATTCACTTCTGCACTAGCGTAAACCAGACACCAAAATTACTCTAGCTTTAAGTTTAAGAGTCTAAGCAAGATTCAGTTTACTTCTATTTTCTTGATTACCTGCTTCAGGGACTCTTCAATCCTCATGCCCACTTTTCTACACATTTGGGGTTTCAAAGTTCAAAGTGAAATTTTAAATAATTATTTTCTTCTCCTGAGACTGTCCTGTATTTATCTGTTTATTATTTAATATTAATAATGATCTTTCCTGCCTATCCTGGACCAATCCCCGCTAGTAATTTTTTAATATGTAGTCAGGTAGTAGATCTACTTCTACACACAATAGCTATTGAAGGCTGCCTATTCAGCCATGAAAGCTATGTTAGAGTAGGCCTGGGATCCTAAACTAACTAGAGTAAAGTTACACATCGTGGTTGAGGAAACCACCGTTCACTCTGCACAGAAGCGCTTCATTGACATTGCGTTACACGCATTAGCTTTCTCTTTCCCTGTCCATAGACTCTGACTTGTCTTTATTTTTGTGTGCCAACAAACGAGTGGTTTCCTCAACCATGATTACATACATATAGCCATACCATTTATCAGGGGCGGCGGAGCGTCTTTCAAAGTGGGGGGGGGGCACCAACAAAAAGGGGCACCTATAAAGGGTGAAAACAAGGCGGAAAAAGCCTCTTTGAAACATTACATGTAGTATACCGCTACATTCTGATTAATACACTATCGAGGATCATTTTCGACACATTGTTTATGTCTTAACATGGTTATACAGTGTAGATAAAAAAACTACTTTGCAGTTGAGTAATGGTTATTCATTTGCGAGCGAGCGAAGTGAGCGAGCAAAATATTGAAGATATTTTGAATAGCAGCGATTTTCCTAATATGATAAGAAGGCAATGGTAAATGCGAGCGAGCTTTGGAAAATTTTTAGAAAAAATGTCCTTCCTGTTATGATTTAGGGGCACTGCTCATTCTTGTATGCTTTAGGGAATTGTGCCCCTCCTGCCCCCTGCTCCACTGCCTCCTGCTCCACTGCCTCTCATTGTGCTGAGATCAGTAGGGGGATCTATTATTATGAAGCCTCTCTGATTTGGAGCTAGGTATATGGCTCTTTTGTGGACTTTAGGGCACAGTTTGTAAGCGACATCGGAGCATATAGGTACAATATATTGAATATATATAGGTATATAGGGAGGGCACTTATCAAAAGGGAATATAATACTATTAGAAAGAAAAGGGGCACTGATCAAAAGTAAAAGGGGCATTTATTAGAGGTGGAAAGGGCACTTAGAAAAAATTGCACTCTTAGAACGGAAAATGGGCACCAATCAGAGGAAAATGGACACTTGTCGGATTTCAAAGGGGACACTTATCTTAGCTTAAAAGGGCCACTTATCAGTAGGTGAAAAGGGCGCTTAGTAGAAAGAGGAAGGGGCAGTCATACGAAGAAAAATGGTCACTTATCAGAGGTGAAAAGGGGCACTTATAAAAAGGGAAAATTTTACTATTAGAACGGAAAATGGGCACTAATCAGACGAAAAACAAAGGCACAGATTTCAAAAGGGGCAATAATGTCTGAAGTTAAAGGGGGCACTTATCAAAAGGTAAAAAGGGCATTTATCAGAAAGAAGAAGGGGCGCAGTTATACGAAGGAAAAGGGGCACTTATCAGAAGTGAAAAAGGCACTTATCAGAAGGAAAAATTGCACTATTAGAACGGGAAATGGGCTTTAATTAGACGAAAAAAGGGGCAATTATTAGATTTCATTAGGGGCAGTAATGTCTGAGGTTAAAGGGGCACTTATCAGAAGGTAAAAACGGCACTTATTGCGAAGATAAAGGGGGCACTTTTCATGGGTAAAAAGGGGCACAATTGGGGTACTTGAAAAAGTGGGGGGGCACTGGCACTGGCCTCTGTGTTTTTTGCTTTCTTTTTAGTCCAAAATTCTTGGACAAGCAAAAAAAGAAATGGTCATCAGTGTTTTCAGGTGTCTTTTTACTCTAATTTTACACGTTTGGTGGGAGGAAGGGCATCGTGGCAGGAGACTCCTGCCACGATGCTGGTGGGACGGTGGGAGAATGAGCGTGGTGGCGTGAGACTCCCGCCAAAAGCGGGAGGGTTGACAGCCCTGTTATAGTGAGATATACAGTTGGGTTTTTTTAATCAAATCAATTAAACTTCTAACACATTCCCTTCATGAAGAATGTTGAAATGCAATGGCATTCAAATAATTAACATGTAAAGTGTTAAAAGCCTGGCATTATTAAAGAGGTATATTTGAACTTAACCTTATTACCTTTCAGTATGTGATTTATCAATTATCATTATTGTCTACATCTTGTAAGCACTCACATTTCATCAAACAGAAATCAAATTGAATCAATTATGTCTAATTCAGTTTAAAAGATCACCTATTACCTGACCAATCAAGAGATTTAAGTGGGCCATTGTAGGTAGAACATATGAATGTGAAGATAAACTCACACCAATTCCATTCTATGCAACACTACTCCAAGAGGGCACTTCTGTAGTTCTTAGGCATCAGTCCTATATATATACTATTATGTCCCATTAGAACAGAGGGTCACATGACCCACTGTTTGCAGCCTCAATTTATCCTGTGTCCCATTGGGGTTAGGATCCATTTTCATTAAACGAATAGGTATAGGACCAGTGGGATGTGGTACTATGAGGGTCCCTAACCCCATATACAGTGCGTGCTTGCTTGCTTGTCAATGATGGGCATTCAATTTTCAAACTTTTAAAAATTCATGAGGCATACTTTGGATGGTGCCTGTATGAAAAGTAGCTTGACTCTATGACTCACACTGTTGTACATTACCGTAATTGATATTTTATCTGTTGATTTAGAACATTTAAAAACAACACGACAATTCAAAATAATGTGCACCCGGTACTTCACCCTCATATGCACTACCAGCATATTATCAACCTACGGGTAGTCAACAGAAGAAAGTGGTGCGATGTGTCTTGAATTTTGTGTCTTTAAAATGTGAATAAAACAGCACTGTTTTACATACAACAAGCAATGTACATGTACATGTACATGTATGTTCTAAGAAACCAATGAGTAATTGAAAACCATCAACTTCGAACATTTGAAGTCCAATCAAAAAATGGAATTTTAGTCACATGAAAGCTTTGAATGATTGTTAATACATCTGCTGGTACACTTTCAGGTATTGCCCAGGTATTGCGCAGGTATTTCCCAGTATTTTCCGATATTTCCCAGTATTTCCCAGTATTTCCCGGGAAATTGCCAACCCTGTTACGTGTACATTGACGACTGTTTCATTGAGACTGCATGTAGGTCTGGGCAGCATTTCATCAAACCGTCATAGGTACAAGTTCGCTGACATCCCATTAAATTGAACTGTATTAAGATTAACAATATACGTTTCAATGGGATGTCGGCAAACCTGTACTTACGACGGTTTGATGAAATGATGCCCTGGCTCTACTGACTACATCTACGCAGTTGAGGGTTGATAAACAACTTTTTTTTTTCATCCTGCACAGGGAACCATCCTTATGTGGAGCTGTGTCAATATCTGCGGTGATCAACTTGAAGAGGTAAACTCACAATAATAATCAGCAAAATTCTGGGAAAATGGTTGCTTTTTGCATTGCAGGGTGATAAAATATCTGGCAAGCTATGGCTTAATGTTTAAGGAGTATGAAGAAAATAAAGGATAACATAAAAAATGTGAACTTGGAACCCAACTCTGACAAGTTTGCCCCGGGCGGCACTTGAAGGGGTGCAAAAACTGCTAAAAGTTAGAAAGAAAAAGAGAAGGAAATGAAGAAAAATCATGATCATTAAGAATTATGCGCCCCTAATCTGCAGGGTAAATGCATTAGAAACACATTTTTTTAGGTATTAAAATGCAAAATTTTCTAAAACTCGGTTGCTTTCCTCCCTCGCATATGATGCTCCAGGATCTCGTAATTTCACGCCCCAGTCAAGGATATCATTTTAAAATAGGGTTTTTAAATGGTTCAGAAATTTAAAAATAAAATGTAATTCTTGTTGCTTTGCTCTCTATTATGTAAGTTTAATCAGCCTCTTGTTAATATTGCGGCCCCAATACAGGATAAAGTGTATAGCATGAATTTTGCAAAAGTTGAAATCTCAACTATCCATTAATGTCTTGCTGAATTCCTTGTCTATTTCTGAAGGGGTTTTGTTAATTTTGCTCCCCATTTGAGACAAAAGGGAATAGAAAACCGTTTATCAATGTTCAAAATTCGAAATTCTGCCCCTCGAATGCAGTGCTCAATTTGGAATTTTGCTGGGTAAAATGCATCAGAAATTTCATTTTGAGGGGTTAAAAATGCAAGAAAAAAAAAATATATCGCTCGTTCGCTTTGCTCCCTCGCTTTTACAAGAACTTAGATCAGTGGGGAAGTTGGAGGGGGGGGGGGGGGGTGCAACTTCGTTGTTTGCCCCGGGTGCCATAATCCCTAGATACACCACTGGATTAGTTTTAACAGTGCTTATCATTTCACTAGTCTACTCACAAGTCAGAGCAGATGTAATTATGACAGAAATGATAGTCTGTAAAATTCCGGGGGAAAAAAACTTGTGTTCAACAGTAACCCTTTCAGGCCAGGAATTTATTACCTGGTAAGCACTAAACTAATACCTACATTATTCTCCCTCAATTTATTACACTATGACTGTCATTTTATCCCTACTTTTTTCTTAGACATTGTTGTGTATCTGAAAACAATAAACATGTAAATTGATCATGCTAAAAGTTAAAAAGTTGCTGATAATTGTAATGAAACGGTCATTCTGAATCTCTCTATAAGGATTTTAAAAATTAATTTTTTTTCTCTTAAAGTTCCGGGCATCAAACCAACATGACGAAGCAACCAAAATGGACACAGTGTGTGTAGAAACTTTTGCTGTTTTCACTCATGTAGGGTATTTTTGTAAGGCTCTAAATCGAAAGTTATTGAGCCAAACCACAAAATTTTGGAATTGTAGCACAGGGATAAAAGGATGATCCAAAAGTCATTATGTTTCCTCCAATATCACCTTAATGAAAGCAAATTTCAGGCTGTTTTTTGTACTATTGTAACCAGCGATTAGTGCTCCCCAAATCTCATTAAATGTATAGCAATCTGCTCTATGAGAAGAAGAAAGACAAAAACTCATTTTCATTTCAAGAAGTCATTCTTCTCCTCTGTGCCAAGTCGGTGACAGTTGCAGATTCTGACAGACCTTCGAGTTACTTTGAGACCTAGTTTGCTGAAAATCAGACCATCCATTGTGAGGTCCTGCAATAGACCGCTTCGGTAATGTATGCAAATTTTATACATACCTTTCAAACAAAGGTTGTTCTTGACAACCTGAAAGCTTGCCGGAGGCTTGCCGGACATAGCAACAAATAATGTATGCAAACTGTATTCCAAGCATTGAGGCTCATTTATAAAAAGCAGGTGAATGGAATAGCTCGTCACTAGGTGCTCAGAGAATTTATGTGCATAAATTTAATAATAATAATAATCGTTTAAAGTCCACTCCAAATTTTATTAAGTTAAACCGAAATGGAAATTCTTTTTGCCCAATCGATCGTGAGCCCGGCAGCCACTGAGCAGCGCCAGATCGACGTTGCTCTATCCCTTATTGTTGAACGCCAAACAAGGTAGCAGCAACTCCCATCTTTTAACGTCTTTTGGTATGACGCGGCCGGGGTTCGAACCCACGACCTCCCGGTTGTGAGGCGGACGCTCTACTGAGCCAACACACCGGTATAAATTTGTATACATTACAGAAGCGGTCTATTCCTGCATGTCAATCCAAAATCAAATAGCACATCATCATTGTAATTGCACTAAAACACAATTTGTGTGTGTGAAACTGTTGTTATCTTTTGCATATCTTTGTAAATTGTTGAATTTTTTTTGTTGAATTTTTTTTATTTGAATATTTTTATTTGAATATTCATGCAAACACAGTATTGCATAATAAATATAATTAAACACAATGCAGCGAAAAAAGATTTAGAAATGGAAAAAGTTCAATTCATTTCATTTCAATGTTTTATTGTCCATAATATATTAATAAACAATGGAAATTTGCTTTGTTTACATGCACATACATGTACACAGAAGAGTTGATACATAATAAAACAATCAAAATACTTGAAAAGTCACAGAAACAATTACTGATATTAAAAGACGAAAAGAATAAAAAAGAAAATGACAAAGTGTTGGTACAGTATGAGGCCTGTGGTATTGAATTCCACTTATTTTGTGTAAAATGAGTATCAAACTGAGTTACGACTTACGAGTACACGAGTTGTGTATGTAATCGTATGACTTACAAGGCAGAAACAAAATAACTCTCGGTGTATTCAGTATGATAATGTGGTATGAGAGATATTGATAGTTTGTGTAAAAATACATAGTAAATTAAAGAAAAAATGCAATTCAAAAGAATTGACTTGCTATTTGATGAAAGTGGCCCAAGAAGATTGAAACAATGTGCATTGGGTAAGGTTAATGCAGGTTCTCTTCAGGTAGCTGAGCTATTTCTTTGTTGGTCACTTACACATTTTATTACATGTAGTAGGCCTATACCAAGGGTCTCTTACATAAATCTCGTAATAAATCAACCCGCTCCAAGATTATCATTGCTAAAAGGGAAAGTCCACCCTGATTACAAGTTGGTTTTAAAGGAAGCAGAAACATTAAAGAAACGGATCAGTGAAGGTTGAGCAAAATACGATAAGAAATAAGAAAGTTATGAATTTTTGAAGTTGTAATCAATCAAACACAAATTGGCAACTCCGTGACGTATCTTGCGAGCTCCTCTCCAATTTGCTCAGTACAGAAAGTGTCATAAATTTTCATTTTCTTAGTTTCTGATTAAGGAATAGATTTGTTTCATACAGGTTCTGTGTAAAAACATATGAGCAATGATTATATCTAAGGTGCATGTACATGTATGTTTGAATATTTTCTTTAGAGAAAACGGAAATTAATGACTTATGGGTACAGGGCAAATGGGAGAGGAGCTCGCAAGGTACGTCACAGAGTTGCCAATTTGTGTTTGATTGATTACAACTTCAAAAATTCATAACTTTCTTATTTCTTATCAGATTTGTCTCAAACTTTCACTATTCTGTTTCTCTCCTTTCCTTTTATTCAAATCAACAAAATACCAGGGTGGACTTTCCCTTTAAAAGTTTGTCTATGATTATTTCAATGAAGTGTACACTTGGGGGAAAAGTAAAGTCATTTTATTTTGTTTCTTGATATGTTCATTCATGTACTTCATTGTAATTATTTTTTTCTTGCTCCTTTGTATTAATTACAGTCTACTTTGGAGTGATGTAATATAAAACTGGGGAAAGAGGTTTGCTGTCAACTAGTTAAAGACTTCCAAGCTTATTTCTCAGCAAACAGGACTGATCCCATGCAACAGTATCAGGTACATGTAGTTATGTTTTGTTTTATTTTTGTTGACATGACTCATATGTATTTCCTTTGTTTGTTGTTTGTTTTAATTGGTGTCTCCTTTTCATAAAAAAGCTCTATGTTTGTTTTCATTAAATCTTGAAGTGAAAGTTTTGTTATGATTTCCTATACTGGAGCCAGCCCCTGGACCTATGCCCAGATGATCATAATTGAAAATGGAAATTTTGCTCTCTTTCATCATTATGAACGTAAGATATAATACACATCACGGAAGAAAGAGGGCGTCCATGTCTGGCCTTGATATTAAGAGAGTCCTAATAACTCTCAAATATTTTGTGATTTATACTGTAGGAAGCCAAATGAAATTTACCCTCAGATGGAACTTGTTTTCTTTTGTCTGACAGGTCTACAATGATACATGTAAATGTACTGAGTGACATGTGAAAACTTAATTCAGACCTTGCTCATTTATTGATCCTCAGTCAAAATGAGCTTGTAACTTTTAAGGAATTTTATTCCATTCCATTTGTGTTCTATGCTTGTTTGAGGATAAAAAATGTGATAATGTCTACAAGTATTAACTATCACATTTCGTCACCATGGGTAGCGAATTCTCGAACTCTGAAATAATTACAATTTTCCACAATATTAAAACATAAAGGTTTGCTGCAGTGCATTGATAAGCCATCTTTGCAAATATGCATGTATATTGGCATATTTTCATTATTAACAATTTTTTTATGTACAGTTATATGCCAACTCCAAATATTTTTAAAAACAATTTCATACCTATATACTTTTAATGTACACTCATTGTTAGTTTATCATAATGTGAATGATAACCTGCTAAACTCTGATCATGAGTCTGCTAACTCCCATTGCCTAAGGGGTTTGTCTGTTTTGAGATTTTACCAAAATACAATGCTTACTTTTCAACTCATGCTACATGTATTTTGTAAACTGATTCAATTGCTCATGTACATATGGCTAGTAAGCAGCTTTGCATAGTGCAGAATTCTTTAGTAGGGTTTGTTGCATAAACCCTACATGTGCCTTGATGTACTGAGCAAATGTGCATTAGACAAAATTCTGGTGTCACAAGTCTCTTTATAAAGCCCAAGAAGGCAATCTCTGAAATCACTATTGTAGGTTATGATGCCAGTATAATTTTCATTTATTGGAAGGGCAGATTTAAGTAACTTCTATAAAAAGTGGTGGGTGACCCGTCTTAGCAAAGACAATGATGAGCTTTTAGCTTCAGGTATTTTCCAAAATACTAAATGTCATCTTCGAATGTTTTGATTTGAATTTATTTCTATTTTTACCATCCATTCTGCCATTTCTTATTTCTCTTTGCAGGTCTGGACAGACATGAGGTACCCAAGTGGCATCAGTTCCATCAAGTAATTTGTATGCTGCAGTTCTATAAAGCTGTTGGATGTGGCGCTATTTTGTCGCATTCAAGTTTGTATTGAAGATGTGATAACTTCTGATTTTAATTGAAATGTCAAAGTGAATATAATAAAATAAGGCAAAAAGTGTATTACCTGATTCAGAATGAATAATCTGCCCCATATTCCTTGTCATAGCCCTGTATCCAACATATTTGAATAGAAAACGTATCAAACATTTTGAAATGAAGACTTTAATGACCAGTAGAGGACCTTCTGCATTTACAGCTTTAATTGAGATGTAATTTTATGATTTTTTTTCCCATCCAGGTGTTCACATTTTACATATATCCATCAATGTCTGTTATAAGAGTTAAAGGCCAAGTCCACACTAATATCAAGTTGATTTGAATAAATAGAGTAAAATTAAACAAGCATTACAGTGAAAATTTTATTGAAATCGGATGTAAAATAAGAAAGTTACGGCATTTTGAAGTTTTGCATTATTTCTTGCAACAGTGATATGCATAACATGGGCGGTATGCAAATGAGTGAACTGATGATGCCACACACTCACTTTTTCTTATGTATTTTATTATATGAAATATCATATATTTCAATTTTTTGCTTCAATAAAGTAAAACATGGTTTGACTCCTTATGGAACATGTAAAATCATCATTATTGTAACTTATTTTGATACAAGGGAGAGATTCTTTATTATCACATCCATAAAAATTGAAATATTTGAAATTTCATATAATAAAATACATAAGGAAAAGTGAGTGTGTGACATCATCGGTTCACTCATTTGCATACCGCCCATGTTATGCATATCACCGTTTCATGAAATAATGCAAAACTTCAAAATGCTGTAACTTTCTTATTTTATATCCGATTTCAGTGAAATTTTCACTGTTATGCTTGTTTAATTTTACTCTATCTATTCAAATCAACTTGATATTAGTGTGGACTTGGCCTTTAAGCCATATGAATGTATAACCATTGCATAATAAGTAATGACTTATTCAAAGAAATTGGGACTGGGAGTTTGAGTAACTTTTAAAAGAATTATTATCTCAAGCATTGTGAAGGCAAAGTGTGATGAAAATTACGTCATATGTTCAGAATTTAAAATGGTGTACAATCTACAAGTTTTTCACAAAATGAGTGCCAGTGTTTCTGTACTCATGCACCAATATTGTATCATAATCTTGTGTTTTTCTAATGGAATTCTGTTTTGTTAGGAACTGGTGCAAAGAAATTTGAATTGCTCATCATGCATTGATTAGGTTGTTTCTACCAGGAAAATATTTAAGAGTTAACAAAAATATGCTGTAAAGTACATGCTGTATATCATGTACATGCTGTAGAGCACAACTCAAATTTGCACAGGATGTTATATCTATGTGGGTTTGGACAATCAGTTTGATGTCTTATCATTTGATCTTTAGTATTTTATATTTTTGTTGTAACATTGGTTTTGTACACATTTATATTATTTATTTGTAGGCCTGGTGTTGAACATTCAGTGAAAAATGTCAAAATTACTTTTCAGTAGATCATCAAATGAAAAATCATTCCACTTCAGTCCCATTGTTGTTTATGTGCTTTATTACAGGGTGATTACATCCCCACAAGCTCCTATCAGTGGAAGCAGAGTAATCATTTTGTTGAAAATTGGAAAAACATGAGATAACTATATGAGAGTTATAAATTTGCAAAGTGGTAATTTGACAACTCTCTTTATATTGCTTTACAATATACTATCAAAGTTTTTATTAATTTCCTAAGTATGAATTGTCACAGTTAATTAAAGCAGTGTAGTGTCAAAAAGTCATTGTTTTAGCTAAAGTACTGTACTAATGGCATCACTGTTAGCTAGGAAAATAATGTCAGGTTTCCATTTTTGATAAACAGATTAAGGAATTTACAACCATAGGATTTTCATACACATTTTAGTGATGGTGGATTTACATTGATGACCTCAGTGATTATGACAGATGAATTTGTTTTCCCCCAAAAGGACATTTCTTCTAAGTGTCTGTTAGCATCCTCACTATTGTTCTTATTAGTTCTTCATTCCATGGATTTTTTTTTACTGCGCAGTATACTTACTGGTATACATACCAAGTCTGCACAAATTTGAGATTGTATTTTTTCCTTTAATCTATTGTTTCCTGCATTTTAGCTTCATAGATCACTCAGCACTTTATGCACACACTCTATTGACTTTGTGCAATTGACTTTTTGGTGGGGGGGGGGGGGTACTATTATTCTGTCATACATGTAGATGTATATGTGGAAATTCTTGTCAAATCCACATTAATTGGAAATTCAGATTTAAAGGTAGAAGATAGTTTTGGGAAGCTCTCAAAAACTTTTCGTGAGATTTCTTTGATTTTACTTAATAAACAGCACGGTACTAACATAACTAAGATGCTGTGAAGTTTTTTTCCTCCTCAAGTGAAATATTTATCGAATGAGAGTGAAAAGTAATAAAAATCCCTGGCCCAAAAAAGAGGGGATGTAAATTCAAACAACGGCCACACACATTACGCACATAGGGATTGCTGTGTGTTATAGAATACGCTGCACACAGTGCGAAGCGCTGGGTTTATTGTGCGGGGAACCTTCGGGTGGATATGGTCTTAGCGTGAGGCAGTGAAAAGCCGTTACCAAGCATTTCTTACAGATATTTACACTAAAATTTGTTCGAAATCGTGAATGGAATGTTAAATAATCTCGTACATGTGTCTTATGATAAAAGGAGAATAGTATGTGACTCTGTTAGATAAGTTTCTTGCCAGCCTTGTTTTTGCTACCGAGACTGTCTGTGAGCTTTAATGTTAAGTTTCCTTACAAACTAAGCTCCAAATGAAATATAAGCCACGTACATGGAGCCGTATGTCGGGTCTTACAAAGTGTTTGATAGGGTACAGTCTCGACATCATTGTAAGAAATGTAGGGAGGACACCCTTTCAGTCAAAATTTATGAAACATGAAATCAAATTGAAATTATTATCACTATCCAGTTGTCTAATGCTATGCATCGAGATGTAACATTTACACCTTGGTTTTAATTCACATGTGCAAAATGTGTTCAAGTATGTTCACTTGTCCGCAATCATATTGATGTGCTTAGCATTTTACTACTTTAATTGATGAGAAAACATCAACTAATATCTAGCTCAAGTTATCATCTTTTCAAGTGGTAGCTCGTAACTTTCCTAGGAGTAATTCTTCCAGCAATCCTCCATATAGCATGCAGGATTCTCTGATAATAACTCACTGTTGTCTTTATAATTCATGTTATTTTTGTATTATGGTTATAATTATTGTTGTTTTCTTGTTATTTTTGTGATACATGTAAACTTCTAATGTCCAATTATTACATGCTTTATGTACAAATGTTACAATGTATTTAAAGCTGTATCCATACTTTTTTGGGTTTTTTGTATTCATAAAATACAGTCAAGTGTTGAAATGTATATTTCTTGTGAATTTCTTTTTCATCCTGGTTTTATTGGCAGTGATACAGTGCATGCATTATAATTACTAGTTTGTTGTGTTAAGAACTATTGAACAAAGAAGGTAATTCGTACTTATTTGGATATTCTGTATCCATTTAAGTTTTTACATTTTTTAGTGGGGGGGGGGGGGGGGGAGAGGTTCATAGCATGTCATCAATGATCTGAATCTATATGTGTGTGAGTCATTCACTGAATCAAAACGTTGAATTTAGTAAATTGCATTATATTTATTTTTAAAGTACCATTTTGCATGACATTGACTATTCCTTTGAATATCTACAGAAAGTACCAGACATGATATGTTACGACTAGAAGGAATCATTTACAGTTTGATAGGGGCATTGATAAAATGTTAGAACATTGTGGAGTGTGGTTGTGTATGATTATATTTATTATAATTAACTTTGTATTGACCCAGTTTCAACTCCCCCCCCCCCCCCCCAATTTTAGGGTATACATAATTGTATATTCATTTGAAATTAAATATTTGTTAAGGGAAAATTGATGGCAACAGTAAAGATGCTTGGTGAATATAGATTTTCATCTTGACATGATCTGATAAGGTTTTAAAGATTAGAATGTACATTTACCAACTAAAAAGTATGTGACCAAATAAAGTAATTGCTCACAAATGCGATATGAAATGCATTAAAAAGTCAAAAGCTTATCTATAAATGTGTATAAATGTATGCCAAATCTTGTAGTTTCTATGGTATAAATAGTTTGAAGAACTTGGAGGTACTTGTATGAGAGAAAGTGTTGATTAATCCTCTAATATGCATTTTTAAAAATTGTTCTTATTGGTTAGCAAGACAATATTAGTTGACACAACAAAGACTTGTTCCAAAGCAATGACGTATCTCCTTTATCATCTCATCTCTCTCTTTGTAACAAGTTGAATTGTAGGAAACAGAAAAAAGTTGGTTAACAAGTAATGAATGTTGGAAAGTTGATACTGTTACTTACAGATCAATCTTAGATGGGCAAATACTCACTTATCCAGATGAGATGTCATCAATTTTCATTTTGCACATAACATTTATCCCTGCGGGTAGTATTCATATATAGTATTGCTAGCATGTTATATAAATATGTCTTCTTGCATGGAAAACCCAGCTCATCCATGAATTTGGAAAAAATTATACATGTATCTCAGTCATTTTATGTGTAGTTGACTACATCACGTCACAATGACATTAATAGTTCAAACTGAAATACACTACCACTGTTTTTGTAATCTCAAATATCAAAATTCCTTCTTTTCTCTTTTTGAAATTGTGATCCAATTTCATTCTATTTTTTACCTATTTGTAGCTTCAATACTTCTAATTAAAGTTCTACTTGTCTTCAGAACAACTTGCGGTGATGGTTGGACTTCCCTTTTTAGTATCATCATGTTACGTCAGTGCATGAGTAATTCAGTGTCCTGTTGTTGGACACAACCAAAAAAGTTGATGATGTTGCTTTAACATGTACTTGTCACCCGTTCCAATTTTGATTTTTAATCTCTTTTTCATACCTTTACAATAGCAGTGGTGAACATCCCCGTCTCCACACACACTCTGATCTGGCAGTGGCGTAGTGTGGATCCAGCCTTTTTTATTGAGGGGAAATGGTGTTGGGGGGGGGGCACCAGCATTATTCTCCACTTGATCAAAGATGGGCTATAGAAAATTCATTTTTAGTGATGGTTCTGCTTCCTTTGAAATTGCTGCATAGTTACAAGAACACATAAATTTAATTATTGCAAGACTCGACATGATATCGACATCTCATGCAACCACATAAAACTGCTGCACTGTCATTTAATGTTGACTAAAATGTAAACGCTCAGTCTGTAGTGATTTTGAGATAGCATCTGTTCAGAGCAAATTTGATAGAAAAATATAACTAGAGACAAATTTACAACCGTTTTCATTCCATGGAAACTATAAAACTATGAATATGGCATATTGAAACACTATCACTGAGAGGAATGAATATTCTGCCATGACAATCTAAATATGCATTTGGCATAATGCAGTTGGGGAAGTTCAACTGTCACTGATAACTCATTGTAATGAGCATGATCAATTTAATTAATTCAGGAAACATTTGAATCATAATTATTCGGGACTGTACATGTATTCACATTCTCTTTATGCATTTTTCCAATGTTATTTGTGAAATTAGTGCGCATCACTTGTCTTAAATTAGAAATTGTGCTTCAAAGTAACATAATCTTTCTTAACTGCTTCAAATGTTTATAGAAATGTTCATGACACACTACAGCATACCAAGATTTGCCAGGATGTATAACACATGTTCCTGTAGCAAAATTGTGAAAATAGTCATCGTACAAGAAAATCCTCTTTATATTGCTAACCATCATATATGAAAATAGACTGGAATTTTATGATAACCGACTGTGGGTTTTAGGTCTTATGGTGATTAGAAATTGAATCAACACAATCATAATAGGTGAAATAAACCATACAAATAGGCCTACATGTACATGCAGGGGCAGACTAGGACTAAAATTTTGATTAAAAATTTTGATGTGAACGCCCACTTAACTTATTTTGACCGGCCCTCAGACCACAAATCAACCGGCTCTCAAGCCAAAATATCGTGCGGCCCGTTGGGAACACTCCCCAAAATCCTCGTTGCCAGTTCGCCCCTGCATATGCTCTTTGTAAAATTGGCCAGTTCTCAGTCATCGATGATAATATTTCGAGGGCAACCAATCAAATTAAAGAAGAGATTATCAATTACAATTTTCCTTTGCTTTGAGGAAATTAGGGCTTGAATATGGGTTTCCTTTTTATTGACATACATGCACACACACTGTATGTCATCCCCTTTGCTTCTTCTGATAACAATTCTGTAACCCCATTTATATTTCAAGTGTATGCCAGCTGATAATGCTCAAGCTCATCTTCAGGTTTATCCACTTCATTGAACATGCAGTAACATCATCAAAAATTGTCAAGTGCTTCAAAGTAGGCCTATAAACCACAACATTAAGAGGGATTAATGAAAGAAACAAGCTTGCTCATTCGGTCTGTCTTTATATGTTGTCCTCACATAAACAGAATATCAAGCATGGCTATCAAAGCCGAATTCATATATTTCAAACTTTACTTCAAATTCGAATACTTTATGTTAAAAACTATGTCCTTTATCTTGTACCGGCATATCAAAACAAAAAGTTATTGATTCCATTATCTTCTTTGACTTTATTTATTTATTCATTTTATTTTTTTTTCATTTATTTCATTTCCAGGCAAGATGATAACAAAGATGTGTACATAGAGAACATCACAAAGATAGCAGAACAGAACCACAGTATAAAGATTTACATGATTTAGCACCAGCCAATGCCTGGGGATCACCTAAAAGAATGTTAAAATTCTGTTGAGAGGCTCTCCACATTGGTTGGTGCACACATAAAACAAAATAATGAGGTAAGGTAAACATATATATGTACTTGTAACTAAAATTAAAAATTAAACATTAAAAATTAAAAAGATACACAATAGTAGTACTCTCCGCCGTTAACATTTCTGAGTAATCTACAACAGAATACATCTGATTAATTGAGATATATGATATGACAAAGGCAGTAAAATTTCTGTGTATTACGGTACTATGGAATAATTACAGAGAATCAGGTTATCATCAGAAAGAAGATTTTGAAAATTCAAAAGAAAATTACGGAATATTATTATTGATTCGTAGGAAAATTACAAAAATAGGAATCAAAGTATGAAGGAAAAACCATAGGCAATAGCAGCAGCTATTAAATAATACCTAAATTAAACTCAAGAAAAGAGAGAAAGTGTGAGAGACTTTTGACTAATAAGAAAAATTAAATCATATTTCCTACAAATTAGGCAAATTGACCAGACATCGGAAACATATACCTATGTGTACGTGCAGGGGCGACCAGCAAAGAAAAAAAAAAAGTTTTGTTCTAAAAGGGGGGCCACAATGCATACTTTTCTTCCAAAAGGGGGGGGGGCACGGGCCGGATGTGCCCCCCCCCCCAAAATTCGCCACTGTGTACGTGTACCAATACTGGCACGCATTTTACATTTCGAGTGCTCAGGGACCGTACCGCTGAAAAGCAGCTCAGCAGTGCATGAACATACAGAATCTAGGAGGACTTGTGTGAGTAATTTGCACAACACGTATTGCCGGCCGGTGTCGAGACGGTCCAGAAACTTTTCATCCAATCAGAGCAAGGAAAAATAGTCTGTAGGTCCAAACCCTTATGTGCTCAATTCTGCTGCATTCAAAGGGAGGGTCGGGGCATGCCTCTGTAGCGTTCCCTTATTTGTGTTCAATTTTAATATTGTTTTAATCTCGACCTAGCCACCCTTATAAAGTATAGGAAGAAGAATACGAAAAAGGCGATATAATGTAGAAAAACATGAACTTGCGATGAGAATTTTTGTTGAAGTTTGTTAATGTCTCTTCTTGATTTATGAAGTACTTTCATTACATTTTAAAACACAACATATCTACCTGTGCACTCCTCTCCCCCCCCCCCCCTCTCTTTCTTTCTCTCTCTTTCTTTCTCTCTGCTGTGTGCCTCGCGTACAAAGCTGTCATTTTCAGTATATCAACATCATCCCCCGCCCCCAAATATTCGTCCTTGTGTGTATGATGATTTGGTAATTAAAAGTTTGATGTATTGTACATTTCTACTGATGGAGCTGTAGAATCTATTTTTTTTTTTCTCTCTCTCTCTTTGTCTTAGCGACGATTCGTCCATACCACAATAAGAAGGTTAAGGAAAGGTTGAAATTCTGAAGGGGCCTGAATATACAGACTATGAATGACTTTGCGGATTTTCCTATTTCAAAGGAGTCAATAGAGGGCTTTTTCCACTTGGAGCAGCGGTACGCCTTTTAAAAAAAGAATTCAGAACCTTATTAATTCCAGCGTTTCTATTCTTTTATTCTTCTCGTGCATACTTCTAATATTTTTCATGTCTCTTTTGTACCAAAACCATCAAGTTAAAATTAAATCCGAACCCTTAAATTTCCCCAAAACCTAACCCTTACACCGTAACTGAGGTCTACGTCCTACACAAAAAAACACAAACCCTATAAACTTTGATACTGTAAACCTGATTATTTGCCAGACCCCTCCCCAAAGTATTCATCTACTCTTAAAACCTGACCCGAAACCAAACTGCAAACACTTAGCCATAAACTTTATTCTATTCCCTTGAGTTAGCTCTAAACCTGATAATATTCTAACTTAAACTTTTAATCCTACTGACTTACAGATTAAGGTTAAGATTATGATTAGTGCTAGAGGTTGGTTTGTGGCTAGGTTCAGAGTTAGGGTTAGAGTTATGGCACAAGCGTTTGGGGAGGAGTGGCAGGTCAGTAGGATTCAAGGGACATCGGGCAGTTGCCCCTCCTGACAGATTTTCGACCAAGCGGAAGAAAGTATTTAGTAGGGTAGTGAATACATGGAAACGAATCATGTCTAAGAGAATAAATTCTCAATCTTGTACATTTAGGCCTACTTCATTTACCGAACAAATGCCCCCTTCCATAAAGCAAACCACGGCCCTCAAAATAATGGTTTCCTTACCCAACTACATAATTTATTACAGTAAACTGACATGTTTGGCCCCTCCTGAGTCCAAGGTCTACATACCCCACTGGATCAGGGTTAGGGTTCATTAGGGTTAGGGTTAGGGTTAGGATAGAGGTTGCGGGATTAGGGTTAGGGTTAGAGTTCATTAGGGTTACACATATAGGGTTAGGATTAGGGTTAGGGTTAGGTTTAGGGTAAGGATTAATTGTGTTGTGGGTATTCTACAGTTTTTCCAAAATTTGTTGATTTTAATATTCTTTTGTGTACTTCTTTTCCATGTCCTTCCTCTCTACTTTCGTGCACATTCACTCTTTAAACCAATTTCTAGTCTCTTTTCTAAACAATCTCACACACAAGCTGTGTTATCAGTATATATATATATCTTTTCTTTTTATTTCTTATTTCTTTCACATTTATTGAGGTTACGGTATTTTTGACATCTTGACGTTCCATCAGTTTGGAAAAATATGCGGTGGAGGAAAATGCAAGCCACAGTATAAATAAAACATTCCCATAAAATGATCGATTGTTCTCCCATTGATCACGTCCAACTTCTGACGGTCATTTTGGGTTCAAGATTCAAGATTCAAGATTCATTTATTTTTCGATACCAATTCATAAAATCATATAAAGTATTTACATTGTAAAAGAAACTCATCATTCAAACAGAACGCATATGAACTTTGTTTTTCATATATTGTTTTCTAAAATAAATGTTATAAACAGAGAGAGGTGTACACACGTTTCAATTGTTTCGTGATGATTCAACTTCAACATGAAAATATAAAATTCACGGACAATTAAGTTCACTTATCAAAACATCCGCTTCTGTGTATGTTGAACCACATATTACGATATTAGCTGAAACACCTGCCCCTTCCCCTTCTCCACCTCCAAAACCCTTACGCACATAAACACAACAACCACAAATGAGGATGGACTGACTTTTATTCTTTATCATTATTCTTTCCATAGAGCGAATGGTTTAATGGATGAAGGTTAACTCTTTTATTCAAGCTTGTTTTCCTATTCATTGATGATCAAAATTAATACTCTTTCATATAAAATGCAATGTTTGCTGAGAAAACACACACAACGCACATGCACACACACGATCGCTACTTCAGTGGCATAGAAAACGGAGCATGGGGGCACATGGTTCCTCATCAAATGGCACCCCCCCCCCAAAAAAAAAAAGGAGAGAAGGAAAGAAATTAACAGAGGGGAAGGGAAAGTGAAAAGAAGACGCCACAACCCCTCCAGCACCCTCACTAATTAACGGCCTAGGCTTGTATTTTCGTATTCATGCACCAAGTACAGTAGCGCCCCCCCCCCCGCACCCGAGATGCCAGTACCCTTAAAGGGGAAGTCCACCCTGGTAGGCCTATTTAGTTTATTTTCATTAAAGCAGAAAAATTAGAGAAACAATTTCCCCCTATTTTACAACAAAATCCAATGAGAAATATGAAAGTTATGCATTTTTGAAGTTGTAATCAAACACAAATTGGCAATTCCGTGACTTCCATTTATCTTTTTCTTTTATTTTCCGTTTCTTTTAAAACCAACTTGATATCAGGGTGGACTTTCCCTTTAATGCCACTGCACCCTTTAATCCAAGCCACAGAGCCACAAACTGATTTACATCCAGGCATAGTATCATGCAAACCAGACACATTTAAACACTATAAATAAAGCATAAACATAATTTTCTTTGTTTTTCCTATTCAATGATTTATTTTGTGTATAAAACCTCAAAATGTATATCTCAAATCATATTTACTTGATGGTACAGTACCCCTTTTTCACTTCACTATATATCATATTTCCATAGACCTTGCAAAATAAGCAAATTTGACTTCGAACATTCAATGGATTATATTTCAGTATTATCTTCATACAAGAGTAGAACTTCTTCTTGAAATAATGTATACAACATCATAAAAATCAACAGAGGCATTTCATTTACCCATACAATCGTGTATGTGTACAAAAGCGATGGACTCGTGTTCAAGTGCTTAAATGTTGTTTTTCCGAAGGTTCATTTTCCTAAGGTTCGTTACTCCGACTGTTCGTAATTCCGAAAATGAAATAGGGTTCACAATTCCGAAAATTAAAAAGGGTTCATATTTCCGAAGGTTCGTAATTCCAAAAAATTTATGTAGGGCTCTATTGCATTTTCGGAATTATGAACCTTCGGAATTATGACACCTTTTTCATTTTCAGAATAACAAACCTTTTTCATTTTCGGAATTATGAACCCCCTGCTATGGAAATTTGTGTTTCGGAATTATGAACCTTCGGAAAACGAGTACCCCCTGTTCTGACACCTTGTATACGTATGCATGGTGATGTTGTATTCAGACTAATGCAAACAAAACTTTTTAGCACAGCAAAACATGTGTCACATTATGTCAGAACATACATGGGGGCATGGAATTATTTATATTACCATTGTGTTCCAACTATACCCCTTCTTTATGTTGCATCTATCCCTAAACAAATATCTGCACACTCACTACAAGCATCACAAGGAGATGATAGGAAATACAAAGTGGAAAAATGGGAGAGAATGCTTACTAAATACAGGAGCGTGATAGGTCCTCTACAGTGCGAGTCAGAAAAAATGTCCCACTTTTTAAAATGCTTATATTACAAATATGATAGCATATATCATATTTCTTGTACCATCGTCAGACAGATTAACTCTTCCCCTTTTATTTGATACCACATTTGTGGAGAATCAGTAATGAATTTACTGGATATGAGCAAATTAATGTGTATGGGTGAAAACCCATTTGCGCCAACATCAACAGCACCTTGCCGATTTGGATTCACTGCACAATGAGCAAGAAAGCCTTTTGTAATGATAATTGAGTTGTTCAACTCAGGCAGGCCCTTTTTATCATAAGACTTGGCGCAAATGGGTTTTGACCCCCTTACAAACAATGGCTGTTGTGCGCTCAACTGTAACAGCTAAATTGAAACAGATTTTACCAAGCAACAAAGGAATGTATGCTCTATCCATACATGCTAAAAACATTCTATCAATCCCACATTTTTAAAACCATACTCAATTTGAAAAAGTGGGACATTTTTTCTGACTCGCACTGTATATCATGTTTGTTTAATCTGTGAATCTTATTATTAATTGCTCAATAAATTGTTCTTTTCATCACAGGAAAATTAATAACCTGAAATACACATGAATGTAGATAAATGACAGAAATTAGCATTGCTAGAAAATAGTGCACAGAGTTGGTAAAAAAAGTGCCAAAAAATAGAGTTCTATCAGTTTGGAATTTGTGGAAACAGCTACATGTGTGCGGTATTACTTATTCCCTAAGAATTTAGTATGGAACACCTGCATTTTATGATAAAAAGACATCCAATTCACTCTCTTTGATTTCAAGATATTTCAGACTGAAAAATATTTATTTCAAATGGTGGTTATATGAGGTTCAGCCTGTACAATTATGATTATACATGTTACTCTAAAAAAGACACATCTGTGCAGTGTTGACTGCTTGTGTGCATAAGTCTACAACTCAAAATAGAGTAACTGTTATAGCTACTCAAATGGTCCTATCACTGACTTCAAGGGTGCGCAGCTATAGGATTATGTTTCTTTCACTCAAACAAGCTGAATATTGCATATAAATGTATGCTCTGTTATGCACTGGCTTTCAGGAATGAAATAGGTTTTGCTGCTTTTACACACTTTGAGGTAGTAGTTTTCCTTTAAACTTTCCAATGTACCTGAGTAGCAATGTCATCAATAAACCTGCAAACTGTGAAATCCATTAGAAGAAAAACTGCATATTACATAGTGAACACATTGGACAACACAATTAAACAATTGTGACAATACAGATGAAGTATTATCATACAAGCACTATCAACCTTGATTGGTTGAAAAAAATGAAAAGCAGACAATCAACCTTGACACAATTTCAATCCCTTTACAATTGATGAAACAAATTAAGCAGCCCATATTTTCCCAATAACAACAATGAGCAAGGTATCCCAAGATCTGTAATACAACCAACAGATTGTTGTCACTTGCCAGGGAGAAAATGAGTATCTTGAGAGATCATCTAATGTTAATCAGACTTAAAAAGGAAGCTTCACAGAATCACATAGTGACACATGAAACACATCAATACATGTCCTGGATTGAAAGTGTATCTTCATACGTATAACAATCAATATTCACCATGAACTTATTAATAGCCAATGTATAGTTTCAAATTAATGTCTCCATTTTTTAATGACCTTT
>CM046835.1:18556435-18626870 GCA_025618425.1 Heliocidaris tuberculata | reverse complement strand
TTTTAGGATTTATATTGTAACTTCCTATATGAAATGATGAATATTTAATTCGGCGGTTTTATTTGAATATAAAGTTTGAGACAACCCCTTATACATGAAGTACAGAAATGGTAACTTTTTTCGTTTAAAAGATGCGCATCATTTTCCCACCACCTAATTCTTGTACATGACGGATTTTGCGGTGTAAGAATACACAAACATAATTTCTCACTGTATTTGTTCACCTCGGACTTTGATATCGCGCAGTGAGTGATTTCTCAGTGTGATGAGTTATGTACACCGAAATATCAGTGGTTTATCAGTCTAGACACATTCAATACATGAATATTATGTATAGTGTTATCGAAACAGTGTAGACATATTGAAAATTAATATTTATAATAATGATAATAATAATAATTTATATGTATAAACATTTACATGTATATATATATATATATATATATAAAAAGTTCACAATAAATGAAAACAACCGTAGAGATGATAAAAGAAGTCAAATTTTCGGCCATAGGCCTTCATCAGGAATGATGAAATTTTATTTAACATCCAAGGAGCATGACGCGCATAAAAACACAAAATCTCCAAGGATACATGCGCAACCAATGAGAAGAAGGAAAGGAAAGGAGAGGAGAAAGAGAGAGAGAGAGAGAGAGGAGATAAAAACGTCACAAAGAAAAAAACGTAACAAAGAAAAGAGAAGAGGAAGAAGCGCAAAAAAGGGGAAAAGGTATCATGGAAACTAGCGTATCCAATGACAAAAAACGCTAAGAGGAGAGAGAGAGAGAGAGAGAGAGAGAGTGACGTAAAAAACGTCACAAAGAAAAGAAAAAAGAAAGAAAGAAAAGGAAAGAAGCGCAAAGCAAAAAGGAAAAGGAGGGAGAAAGGGGGAGGAAATAAGAAAGAGAGAAACAGAAAAAAAAAAGAAAAGGAAAGAGAGAATGAGAGAAAGAGAGAGAGAAGTAGAAATTACACGACAGGAAAGGAGTAAAAAGATACATTAATTCCACCAGGTTGGAGAGAGCCGAGGTAGTGGATGAGACGTTCCTCTCTCTCCTTCCTGGCCGCATCAGAATGAAAGTCACTTTGCAGGATACTAACTCGGAAGTGTCCGATGTTATGGTCAGGCTGGTTGAAGTGCTGTGCTACTGGGAGGCCAGCCGACTTGATCCTAATAGAACGTAGATGTTCAGTCACTCTGTCGGCAAGCCTCCTCTTAGTTTCGCCTACGTATATCTGCTGGCAATTGGTACAGTTAATAGCATATATACAGTCCTTAGTGACACATGTGAAACTGCCATTGATCTTCCAAGTGCCCTTTGGTCCTTGAACTTCAGCTGCAGAAGAAATAACTTTGCAAGTGTTGCAGCGGGGCCTCCTACAGGGTCTACATCCGGTCCAGGACAAGGGAGAAGTTAGCTTGGAACTCACAAGCAGTTGGCGGAGATTGCGGTCCTTTCGGTATGACGTCAGAGGAGGTTCGGAGAAAATTTCCTTTGTTGCTGGGTTGTCTCGTAAGATATGAAAATTCTCTCTTACCGACTTGGCAAGACGTTCGCTCGTAGGATGGTACGTTACAACCAACGGAACCCTCCGCAAAGTGTTACCCTTCTTCTTTGACTGAAGTGCATCAGCTCGGGTTGCTGACATAACTCTGTGCGTTGCCTTGGCAAGGATCTCATCTGGGTATCCTCGTTGTTTAAAGAACCCTCTCATTTCATCAGCTCGATGGATGAAGTCATCTTCCTCCGAGCAAAGGCGACGGATGCGAGAAAGTTGCGAGAAGGGTATGGAATTCTTACAGGCAGGCGGATGCGAAGAATCGTAGTTGAGATAAGCATGAGAATCTGTAGGCTTGTAATGCACCGATGTGGTAACACCAGTACCTTTGAGGGTGACATCGAGGTCCAAGAACGGCACGCTGACTTCTGACACTTCGTTGGTAAGCTGAACCGACGGATGTACATTGTTGAGTTCGTCAATGAATGCCAGAACGTCATCTTTGCTACAAGTAGCAACTCCTAGATAATCATCAATGTATCTGCGCAGGAGCAGAGGTTGGGGTCCTTCGTAGTTTGACAAGAAGGTGGTCTCGATATATCCCATGAACAAACAAGCGTAGGAAGGTCCCATCTTAGTACCCATCTTAACGCCTTTCTTCTGCTTGTAATACTTGCCATCGAAGTTGAAAGCTGACAGAGTGAGAACGAGATCAGTAAGACGTAAGATAGTGTCATCATCGGGTCTGTCGGGTGACTGATTTTTCCGTAGAAAGAAACGAATAGCATTGAGGCCGTCAGGTCGAGGAATGTTAGTGTAAAGGGATTTCACATCCAAGGTGAAAAGATATCTGTCTCCATGTTCTGGTAGATCGACGGTCTCAAGTATTTGGATCATCTGGGATGAATCTCGTACATATGTAGGAAGACCCTGTACAATGGGCGAGAAGATGCTATCGAGGTACTCACTTATGAGCTCAGTGGGACAGTTAATTGTAGAAACTATGGGTCTCCCGGGATTGCCCACTTTGTGTATCTTGGGAAGCATATAGAAGACAGCAGATTTAGGGTTCTTCTGGATGAGATGGGTAGCTTCGTTAGGGAGCCTCTTGCTGTCAATGAGTTCATTAACAGTCTCAGTCACAACACGTTGATGATCATCTGTGGGGTCATAATCTATCTCTTCATAAAATGTGGTATCACTGAGCTGTCTAAGACCCTCTTCAATGTACAAATCACGTTTCCAAATGACGATAGCCCCTCCCTTGTCAGCTGGTTTAATGACATAATCAGGATTGTTGCGGAGAGTATTGATGGCTGCCTTTTCAGTTCTAGTGAGATTAGAGGAAACAGCTCCTTCGTTAGTAATGACTGAGTTAAGATCGTGACGGCATTTGTTAATGTACAGTTCTAGGTTAGGAAATTGTCCTTCTGGAGGACTCCAGACAGAACGGCGAGGCTGCAATTGGTCAAAAGGTATAGGTGTGCTTGAAGATCCTTCTGCCTCGCTGCTGGACTGGGTGTCAAAATCATCCGTACTTGAATTAGATGCATTATCCAACTCTCGGGCATGAAAGTGTGCTTTTAAGCGCAAACGTCTAGCAAAGGTTTCGAAATCACGACGGAGTTGGAATTCATCAGCATTCCTGCGACGGGGAACAAAAGTTAGACCTTTCGAGAGAAGAGCACATTCATCATCTGTAACAGGCAGGTCTTCCGGAATAGTAACGACTAGCCTCTTGCGTTCGATATCATTAGCATGAATAATCCTGGCGTCAGGCTCATTGGGAAGCAATGAAGTTAGTTTACCAATTTTGTAAGAACGAAGACACTCAAAGTACTCACTGTTTTTGACGTGTATCATTCGTCTGATGGAACCATACTGGTAGGCACTGCATAGGTCCTTAAGCTCGTTTGCACGTTGAATGATCATCTCGTTGTTTTTGTTGATTTCCCTCTGAAATGATGTAAGAGACAAACGCATGAGACGTCGAGAGCATTGATCCAGATTATACTGGATACTTTCTGGGCGAATTTGTCCAAGGCAAGGATGGGTACAAATGCGGAAACCAACGGGAACTACATGTCGTCGGAGGCAGGTGGAGATGAAATGTCTGTGGCTGCAGTATCTAGTTTTTGCGAAAGTAGCCATTCCTAGGTAGAAGGCACAGCGATGAATAGTCACATTAAAGTCATCGAGAAAGGAATTCAAACTCCTTCTTATGCACTGTAGAAGAAATGGTGGTTGACGCATGGTGGTAAAATCGCAGGTGAAGGTTTTAGGAAAGAATAAAGTAAAATAATTAGTCCTGCGTCGGTTGATGAAAAATAACAAAAGTTCACAATAAATGAAAACAACCGTAGAGATGATAAAAGAAGTCAAATTTTCGGCCATAGGCCTTCATCAGGAATGATGAAATTTTATTTAACATCCAAGGAGCATGACGCGCATAAAAACACAAAATCTCCAAGGATACATGCGCAACCAATGAGAAGAAGGAAAGGAAAGGAGAGGAGAAAGAGAGAGAGAGAGAGAGAGGAGATAAAAACGTCACAAAGAAAAAAACGTAACAAAGAAAAGAGAAGAGGAAGAAGCGCAAAAAAGGGGAAAAGGTATCATGGAAACTAGCGTATCCAATGACAAAAAACGCTAAGAGGAGAGAGAGAGAGAGAGAGAGAGAGAGTGACGTAAAAAACGTCACAAAGAAAAGAAAGAAAGAAAGAAAGAAAAGGAAAGGAAGCGCAAAGCAAAAAGGAAAAGGAGGGAGAAAGGGGGAGGAAATAAGAAAGAGAGAAACAGAAAAAGAAAAAGAAAAGGAAAGAGAGAATGAGAGAAAGAGAGAGAGAAGTAGAAATTACACGACAGGAAAGGAGTAAAAAGATACATTAATTCCACCAGGTTGGAGAGAGCCGAGGTAGTGGATGAGACGTTCCTCTCTCTCCTTCCTGGCCGCATCAGAATGAAAGTCACTTTGCAGGATACTAACTCGGAAGTGTCCGATGTTATGGTCAGGCTGGTTGAAGTGCTGTGCTACTGGGAGGCCAGTCGACTTGATCCTAATAGAACGTAGATGTTCAGTCACTCTGTCGGCAAGCCTCCTCTTAGTTTCGCCTACGTATATCTGCTGGCAATTGGTACAGTTAATAGCATATATACATGTATATACATATACATATACATTTGCTTCGACCTTAAAAGTCAGCAAATAAACTTGGAGAAGGCCAGGAGCCGAAAGCTTGTAAATACACCGAGTGACCTGCTTCATTCTGTACCATCATTCTCTCTTCACATATCTAAATTTAACATGGTTCAACCGATTGGTACACACATCCACACCTCTCTCGCTATATATATATATATATATATATATATATATATATATATATATATATGAAGTTAGGGGGGGGGGGACATCTGAGCCAATATTGATAAACGTGTTTCAACTGGAAAATATTTTTCTTGAATGTGAAATTTTAGTAACAGTTTTGGGGAAGATCTGAGGAGGTTTTTTTTTTAAACCAAAACTTTTTAACCTTTAAACAAAACCGCCCGCTCCTTAAAAAAACGGTTAAACCGTTAAAAAGCAAACTTAATGACTCAGCCCCATTCAAAAGGGAAAATCCCCTAAAATGGTTCAAATCTTACATTTCAAAATTTCTTGCTTTACAGAACAAAGTAGATGTATTTTGTACAGAAAAGCACTGAATAGACCTTTGAGTATGTAACAAGAAAAATCCTGCGTGGACGGGGGATGGTGGGGGGGGGGTAGGGAGAAGGACTTTCCCCTCTTCCCATCTCTTCTTAATCCGTAAATTTTACGACTTTGATTTCGATATTTTATCATTTGCACAATATTATGTGTCATTACTAACAGCGGCTTTCCCCCAGGTAAGTCCCTTGGATCATATTTTGAGCCTTAGGCCATGTTGGCGACCGCACTAGTTAATAGTTAATAAAAATATTAATCCACGGATAATGACTTTCATTTTCTATTTGCAGCTGTCATTTGTCCCTGGTTGATGCAACAAGTCTCTATGAGAAAGTTAGTAATGTGTGGTAGCGTTGTAGGTTCTTTGGGAATCATCATTGCATCTTTCTCTCAGACAGGAAGCCAATTTCTACTGTCACTCATTTTATCAGGTAAGGGAGTAACTTTGCTCTCTAAATTATGAGAGTTGTAATTTTCTCAGTGCTTTATCCGATTAGTTATTACTTGTTGAGGGAAGGGGCGTTTTTGGATGACAACGGATGTCCTCCAATATTTTTTAACACAAGTCCTACATCGATGAACGTGAATGATGCTTTGGCCACTCTGTTCACTCCGACACTGTAAAGAAACTTTATCACAGGGACGTGTTTAACTGAACACATTTTTGACTATACGATAACTGCATTTATTACCTTAACGAACTCTTAAATCCACCATTTCTATTTGTGGATTTTGATTCAAAGATTTTAAGATGGATTCGAGTCGAATCGGTGAAGCCAAAGTTACATGTTTCCTACAGCGAGAAAGCTTGCTGAAAGTCATGCAGCAGGATCTATGTAGTTAACAGAGGACAATCGTTGTCCTCCGAAATCGCAGTTCCTCCTCACTGACTGTGGACCTCTTAAAAGATCATAGATAATTGAAATTATACAAAGTTTTTCAAAGAGATGGTTAAATCTTTTGTGACGTATATGCTAGATTAACTATTTTAAGGTTTTCCTCTAGTACAAGATATTAAAAATGATGACAAAAGAGTGCTGAAAAGTCGCAAGGATTATAAATGTTCCTTTTGAAGCTGACGATTTTCTAATATTATCATTTAGGTGTAGGGTATGGTGTGGTCATGTTTCCAACACACGCAAGTCTCCTCGAGTACTTCCCTGACATCTACAAGTTTGCCACTGCGGTGATTTTCACCGCTGGGGGCGTAGGTATGATGACGTTGCCAGTCCTTGCTGAAGAACTTCGACTGGTCTATTCTTGGCGTGGTGCCATGCTTCTATTAGGTGGAATCAGCTTCCACTGTGTGCCCTGTTGTGCCCTATTTAGCTCTATGGCAAGTTCATCAGACTCAAATGTAAGTTAAGAAGCAACAACAATGATGAAGATTTCTTTAGTAATACCACTTGGTTTTTCCCTAATCAGGTACAAAAGTCATCTCCCCGTCAAAGTTTTCTGTTAGTTGTCATTCGGTGCATTTGTAGATAGCAAGATATTCCAGCAATATTATTTCATGTTTAATCTTTTTTTCTTTCAAAATTGAATATTTATATCACAAGTCATGCATATCACTGATGAATGGTGCCTCCTTGTATAACGCTCATATTCCTCACGCCATGACGCTTCTGGCGCGCCAATATTATTACCCCGGGAACAACCGAGCATATCAGGTAAACAATTTACATCTGGGTGGATAGTGGCAAATGTAGATTAATGTCTTGCCAAAGGATATAAGTGCCGGGTTGATATTCTGGCCCCTAACCTCTTGACTGAAAGTCAAGTGAATGAACCACTATTCCACGACACCTTCTCCGATGATAGATGATAAATACAAGATGCACATAGGTTACACAAAGACACTGTATTTAAAAAGTTATGTAATCATCAGCTCATTTCAGAGGTTAAACAGGCGTAAAACCCATATCCTTCATTAACCCATTGATATTACAGGAAAAATTAAAAGATTATCTAATGGTTAACCCTGTCGAAAGTCGACAAAAATATATGTGAAAAATGACTGAATGATATGAATCAGCTTGAAAATTATGTGTGACTGGTATTCTTAGACAAGCTTACAAGACTTCCTCCGATCATTCTCCTCAGAGTAAACATGATGGAAACAGCATTGACGACGATGCCGATTCGAATACTTCCCATCTTCTTGAGTCGCATGACGAGAGGTTGTTAACGTCCAACGAGGTCGAACGGCACTCCTCATCATTCAAAGAACTTTTCCAAAGACACCCTCTCTATCTTACCATCTTAACCTCCATCGTGCTGACCGGTACATCCTACACAGCTTGAATCATCTTCGTTATACCCAATGCAGAGGCCAAAGGTTTCCCGTCTAGTGATGCTGTCTTTCTCGCTACCATCGGTGGGGCTGCAAACGTGCTTGGGCCGAGATTCGTTGTTGGTTTCTTTTCATCGAGAAAGATCATCGAAGATAGGTTGACGTTCTGTATCCTGCATTTCCTCAGCGCTGTAGTCTTCTTTCTCAACAGAATTTCCAATTCCTTTCTCATGCTGGCCTTTCTGTCGTTCGGAAGTGGCTTATTATTTGGTGGTCTGATTGTAACTAACGCCTGTCTGCCGCAGAATTTAGTTCCATCCGACATAGCGGTAGTTGCCTTATCTCTGCATTACCTTATCGGTATCGGCGAGGTAGGAGGAGGAGCTATTGTTGGTTAGTGTTTTTATTCAATTTAAAAATAATAAAAGATAATAAATAAATTACGTTCATCCTGAACTGAATTACAAGCAAAAATATCACAGGGAATCTACAATCTAAGAAAATAGGGTACATTCAATATTTCCCCTCCCCACATTCTAGTAATACTAAGAGGAATATAAGTTATATCGCCTCAGAATAGTGTACTAGATCGATGGCGCATTATAAATGCTGTATTTATTATTATTATTATTATTATTATTATTATTATTATTATTATTATTATTATTATTATTATTATTATTATTATTATTATTATTATTATTATTATTATTATTATTATTATTATTATTATTATTATTATTACCATTATTATTATCATTATCCAACACTTAATGAAGTTTAATCGAATAATAAAAAAAGCATCTTTTTTTATTCTTAATTTAGGTATGCCTACGTTGAAGAAAGACTATGAACTTAGTACCACCATCCAGTAAACTAATGTTTTATATGATTTGTTACCTATGAAATTACATGCCGATATTCACAAGAAAGTTTTATCTAAAATACATGATTTATGTCCAGGGCTTCATCATTAGCAATTAAAAAAGAAACTCCTTAATAAACGATGTACTTCATCTTTTCTATGCATTGTTTTGTTAAAATGATATTTTTAATAATATTTTTCTTCATTGTAGATTCTTACGCATGCAATTTTGTTTTTTCCATTCTTTTTTTGCAGGTTGGCTGTATGACGAATTTCATTCCTATGACTTCGCCTTCACTGTAGCCGGACTCATTGATATTGTAGCCATCTTAGTAATACTCGTTCCAGCTGCTGGCCAGAAAATATATTTAGAACTTTCAAGAAGGATATGAGACAC
Source organism: Heliocidaris tuberculata (assembly GCA_025618425.1). Lineage (NCBI taxonomy): Eukaryota > Metazoa > Echinodermata > Echinoidea > Camarodonta > Echinometridae > Heliocidaris > Heliocidaris tuberculata. The sequence goes on along the minus strand of CM046835.1, from coordinate 18,618,109 downwards.
GTGCAGTATTAATGATTTACGTTCGGTGTTTTTTTTTTAATTAGAGTTATTTATTTCCTTTTTAAAACAGATTTTGACCAAAGAATTATTAACCCATTGTGGCACGATTTGATTTTAATGTAAAAAGCATTTTCCAGACACACAGTCTGTTATCTCAAACTAAGTACTCCATGGGTTAAATGTGTTAATCATAGCATAATTCAAACTAATCATGCTAAATATACTAACATTAAGAAGTCAAAATAAATTGTAATACAAGTTTTTTAAAAATCCAATTCGAATAAAAAATCATTATTTTTTAAATATCTTATATTTACCCTTGCACAGGGTACCTTTATTATTTATAAATTATTCATTCCACAAAAAATCAGTACATGCACTATTCCATGAAATTGTCATATAAATACTCAAACAATAGAATATAACAAAATAATCTCGGTTGCATTGTGACATATATAAGATAAGTCATAGCAGAATATAATTTGTATTCCAATTATATTACAAACAAAAAACAAAATAAAAACATTCAGAAACATTTGGTAAAATGAAACCTTTTTTCGCAATTTTTTTTTCTTTAAGACTTGTTTTTGCTATATATATCTTTCCATATCATAATAATATTTAACAGCTAACATAACCCTTTCAAACAGCGGTATCTGGTTTTTGCATTTAGCTGAAAAAAAATTTCTTACAAAAATTAAAATACAATTAAAAGCATTGTTATGACATCCACTATAGCCGAACAATTTATTCTGGTTTGTGAGTTTGACCTTTATATTGGTCTTACTGAACAATCATTCCTGAAGTTTTGACCATATTACATTTGAATGTGGACAGTAACAAAAAGTATGAATAATTGTCCCTTCACTGATGTTACAAAATGTACATTGTTTATCAACAACTAATTGGAATTTTAACAATGAATCTTTCATATAAACTATTCTGTTTAAAATCTTAAACTGAAACCACCTCATATTTATATCAATAGTTGATTGAAAGGGAATCAAACAATATGAAAACCATGCTTTATCTTCGAGTTCTAAACCCTGTTTCCATTTTATAAGGCTGTACATTCTTTCACATTGTTTTAAACACGACTGTTAATATGAGAACACCCTTATTTCATTTTCAATATAAGAAGTAATGCTTCAGGTTACTAGCGTAGCGCGGGGGGGGGGGCAGACTCCCTGACAACTTTTGACAAACGAAATTGTGCCCCCTCTTTTAGAACTGATAACTTTTTTTGTGTTTTTGCTTGTCAGCGAATTATAGAGGAAAAGTGGACCCCATCAAATCTGATAGCCCCCCCCCCCCCCACTGAGCGACTGTTCGAGGGCTGGCGAGAAAAAACAAAATACGAATCTCCCTCCATGCAGTTCCCCCAAAGTTGACAGCCCTGCATTTGTGTGCTCCCCCCCCCCCTTTTTACAAAATCCTTACGACGACACTGCTTCATGTATAATACATGCAGGTTCCATCAACTTTAGTATAACACTGTTTTTAAAACCGGACCGAATAGCATTGCACAACCCGTAATATTGAAGGAAATTTATTTGTATATTGAATTGATGTTGCAGTTCAAAATAAGATAGAAATGTACCATCTGTTTTTAAAACATCATTGATAAAGCCTATTACCTTTATACACCAAGATTTAAAATATATTGAATTATTATTCACTTTTATTCTGGGATTATTCCAGAGATATCAGGGAAATCGACATGCAATAGTATCTACATTGAGTTCAACCAGATCTGAAAAAGCGAAAAGCACCTCTTTCCAAAATGGATTAAGCGTGACAGTTACTAATTGTTTGTAATGTTCAGACCCCCTATATAACTGAAGAGAATATAATGGAGGAAAAAACGAGAGAAACATATAAGTAAAGTTGTCATCAAATGAGTCGCTAATAAATCTTCTGATCCATGATATCTTAAGATATTTCACATGTATAAAATTGTCTGTCATTTTAACTCCACCATCCTTATATAACCAGATAACTGACACATTTGTTTTCTTATTTTGTCAGGTTTACTACCCCATACAAACGAGTAAAAACATCGATTTACCTCTTTAATAATTTGTAGATTTGGTTCTGGAAGCGATAGAAACAAGTAGTTTAAGTTGGGTATAAATAACGATTTAATTATGGTTGTTCGTCCTAAGGGGTCAGTGATCTTTTCAATCATGGGCTTATTTGATTTTTAATTTCTTTGATCTTTTCACAATAATTATGTTCAACCATCTGTGATAAATGTCTTGAAAAGTCTATACCTATAGGTACCTAAAGTAACATTCAGGGCCCATATTCATAAAAGTCTACTGAGCAAGTTGGAAACTAAAATGCTCCCTAGTTGTCAACTAGGCACTATAGTAGGTATTCATAAAACCTTACTAAGTTGTAGTTGGCAGCTAAGCCCTATTCATAATGCCTAGTTGGCAACTAAATTGTCCTTAGTTGTCAACTCAATCTACGCTAGTTGGCAACTAGATCGAAATGGTATTTACAAAACCTGACTAAGCTTAGTTGGCAACTAAATTTCATTCAAAATTTAGAGTTGATGTAGAGTACCTCTAAATCACTAATTGGCAACTAATCGTTATACACCACCAATCATCAGAGGGATGACATGGTCAGAAATTTCATAGAAGTGAAGAGATTGGCGGCAGAAATAAAGAGAGTGTATATTTCGGGAGAGACAGGGATCACACATACGTATTTATTATGCAGAATTGCTAAAGTGCTGGAGATTTTCCCAGGAAAATGACTTCATATGACATTATATGAATTATGATTTATATACTAAATACCATCACCACAAAAGAGAAAATAAATCTTGTTTCGGTCATTTCGAAAAATTTAATTTCAAACTTGCCCCCTTCCTCATGAAGAATGAAATACTTTATCATATGACCTTTTGTACGTTGCATTTAAGTCCTTACACATTTGTCGGGGACACACATTTTCTCTAGAAGAGACCCAGTGTTTTATGTTGTTGTTGTTTTTTAATGGATGTGTGTATTAAAAGAGCAATATCCTAACACCACTGGAGTTCTTCTGACAAAAAAATAAGAGGGAAAGAACGTGAAAGGTAAACTGATATATAAATAGGGAAAGAGAAAAAGAAAATAATTGAGAAAAACTAAAAGATAGGTACACTAAGGAGAAAAAAAAAGACAAAAAGACCGAATGATAGAAAATAAGGAAAAATGAGAAGGAAAGCGGGACTATAGCTGGGATCCTAAATCATCATAGGCGGATCCAGAGGGGGGTCGCGGGGGTCCGGACCCCCCCCCCCCCCTTTTTGGTGCCGTTTTTTTTTTTTTTTTTTTTTTTTTTTTTTTTTTTTTTTTTTTACTTGGCGCCGTCTTTCTTGGCGTTTCCCCCCCCCCAGAAATTCTGCCGACCTGATCATGCAAGATACTGCGTAGGCCCTATTCATTACCCATTGTTTCATTCTCCGTCGCAAAGTAGGCCTAAGTATACTGTACTGCGGCCATGCTAGATCAGATATGCGGCGCGGCACGCATAGGTTTATGCATGCGACTTTTGATCGTACGTACGCTGTCTTGCAACTATGCTTGCAACCCTCGAGGAGGCAGGCTGCACGCGGCATCATTCAACTTCAAGTCACTCATTCGAGGCAACTCGTCATTCTAGACAATACCAAAGCACAAGTATCCATATAGGTAAATAATTTTTGCTTGGCCCAAATATATAAATGCAGCTCTGCTGCAGGTTAATTGATAAAAACTTTCGGCGCTAGTGCAGTTGATTAAGTAGTGGGCAGTGGCGGCACCAAGGGGAGGCATGGGGGGCATTTGCCCCCCCCCCCAGTCAGAAGCTTTGCCCCCCCAGTTGCCCCCCCAATAATTTTCGGAGTGAAAAAAAATAAAAGGGTGGAAAATGAAAAAGAAAAGAAAAGGAAAGAAAAAAGTGAAAAAGGAATGGAGAAAAGAAGCAAAAAGAAAGAAAACGGAAACTTGGAAAGCAATGGCGGCATCAAGGTGGGGGGGGGGCATGTGGCAAATTTGTTCGCTCAGCTCGTGTAAATATCCTCATATTTGGGTAGTTTTATAGCTGAATAATTTCTGTACATTTCCACTATAATAGTGTCAAAATTTTTGCTCGCTCGCTTCGCTCGCTCGCAATATACAGGCCTATAACTCCCACCACATAATCAGGCCGTGAGATGATCAAATTTCCTCATATTGGGGTAGTTTTATAGCCAAATAATCATTTCTGTACATTTTCACCACAAAAAGTTTCAAAATTTTTGCCCCTTCGCAATGTATAACTACCACCTTATTATCAGGCAGGAAGATGCTCAAATGTCCTCATGCATATTGGGGTAGTTTTATAGCCGAATATGTAATTTCTGTACATTTTTACTACGAAAAATGTCAAAATTTTTGCTCGCTCGCTTTGCTCGCTCGCAGTATATAACTAACACCTCTTTATAATCGGGCAGTTCAGCTAGATGCTCAAAATGTCCTCATATCTGGGTAGGTTTATAGCCGAATATTCTGTACATTTTCACTACAAAAAGTGTCAAAATTTTTTTTGTCCGCCCTTGCCCCCCCCCAACATTTTCTTTTGCCCCCCATTTGCCCCCGCCCACTTTAAAAATCCTGGTGCCGCCACTGGTAGTGGGGACATGCATCCCCGCCGTGGCCGGCACGGGCCGGGCGGGGCCCGTTCGCTCCGTTCGGCCGCGAGATTACTAGAGTTTGGTTGGATGTGTTAAGTTGTTTTAACGTCATGATTTTACATCTTTCTTTTTAAGACGTATTTCAATGTCATTTTACAACTCTCTGTAATCTTTAAAATTATCATTGTCAATTGTTCAGTATTGATGTACTTAAAATCATCAACAACAAAATGTAAAGTTGCCGGAGGCAAAAGTAACGGCACATTGAACATGTTGAATGCCGTTTAAATGGTAATTAAATTTATCCGATGATAAATGCTATAAAATTTTTGGTTAAAATTGCAACAGATTTTGATGAAACCGAAACATACTCTCCAAAAAACAATTCTTTATTGGTATTTACATTTCCAACGAAATATCATTTTCCTCAACAAATATTTGAGATTTCGGTTGAAAATGTAGCGGTCTCGTATTACTTTCATGGGTAGGGAATAATGGACCATTTACCTATGACGTCATTAAGGAGATTATTTCATTAGGTAAACAAATTTTTGTCATTATTTCGGTACCCTGAGAAATAAAAAGAGTTGCTGAAAGCATTGGTAAACCTTACTAGTGTGTGTCTGTGTTCATGTTTATGCAAATTATGCAAACGTGCTTAAGGGTCTGGTATTCCCTACACCTACCCTATGGTTGTACATCGCAAGAAGTGAACTTCATGTGTCCATATAAAGGTTAAAGTTGTGAAGGTCAAGACTTAAAGTCACATAAAAGGTCCAAGGTCTGTCAGAGTCAACAAAAAGGTCAAAGTCACGAAATTCAAAGGTAATGACAGGTGCTCGGGGGGGGGGGGGGAGGAGGTTTGTTTTCTCCGAGGACTTTTGATATATTTTTTCTTGTTGTTGATTGGGAACGCTTGAATCTGATCCATTGCACCATGACTAGTTTTGTGATACAAAACTTATTTATTTTGCCTAATGAGTAGATGCTGTGGTTGATTGTTAAATCCTGTGAATTTTCAGCAAAACTGGTATTGGTACTGTTGTTGATCGGCCTTGATTGTGAACTCCTGAATCTAAGGAACTTTCCCTTTTTTGTGTTCTTTTGTGATTTGTGATTTATAACTCGTGATGATGTAAACACTTGCGAATTGTTATCTCAGGGATGGGAGGAGATAATATAGATGATATTTAGTTAATAATTCTTCATTGCTGTAAAATGTGTACATGTATCACTAAAATTTACTAAGTGTGTTTGTACAGCATGCGCACACCCAATTCCTAGGTTATCAACATAGTACTTCAACATTGAAGAACCAATCTCAAGTAATAAACCTCCAGATTTTATTCTTATTTGTCTCACTGGACTGTTTGTGTTGATGCCACATGCCATCTGAGGTCCTGCACAGCAATGCAGACTGGAAAATCTGGGAAAACTTTAAAAAAAAAAATATATATACATATATATATATTAATACAGTCCGATGGCGCAAATCCCGGAGGGGATGGGGGTATGCATTAACCCCCCTCCCAGTTCTGATGTACGGGGGGGGGGGGGGGTGGCCTGTACAAATATACCCGCACTTTTTGATAAAAGATGGTAATTTGCAATCATTATATATGTATTTTCCATCTCAAATAAACAATAATTCCATGTAATATTAATAGACTAAATGTAATTTCAGTACAAACTAAGACATTTTCAGGCTCGTATTATCAAATTTTTGTGGCGCGCTCCGCGCGCCCAACTATATTTCAACATTAAAATAGTCAAACAGGCAATATATATATATATATATATATATATATATGCCTATAGAGGCGCTTAGCGCCTTCGGCGCTTGCGTTTGCCAGAATGATAACTTCTCACCCTTTGGACCCCCCCTTTTTTTAAAACCTGGATCCGCCCTTGATCATTCATTTAAACCCTACACATGCATTTTAGTAAAAGGCATCGATCAGTGGCTATTAATTGTTTGGCAAGTGAAACCCGTCCTCTATGGAAATTCGCCTGGCAGAGTATTGTCTACAGTCTAGCGGCACAAACATACGTGCCTATACACTATTCCCTTTCCACCACTTCTGTTCTACCCAAGAGCACAGCAGTCAATGCTTTAGCTGGCACTAAATCCTTCCCTAGTTTGATACTAACTGCCAATAGGCCAGGAGCCTATTGTGTGTTGATGCCACATGCCATCTGAGGTCCTGCACAGCAATGCAGACTGGAAAATCTGGGAAAACTTAAAAAAAAAAAATATATATACATATATATATATTAATACAGTCCGATGGCGCAAATCCCGGAGGGGATGGGGGTATGCATTAACCCCCCTCCCAGTTCTGATGTACGGGGGGGGGGGGGGGGGTGGCCTGTACAAATATACCCGCACTTTTTGATAAAAGATGGTAATTTGCAATCATTATATATGTATTTTCCATCTCAAATAAACAATAATTCCATGTAATATTAATAGACTAAATGTAATTTCAGTACAAACTAAGACATTTTCAGGCTCGTATTATCAAATTTTTGTGGCGCGCTCCGCGCGCCCAACTATATTTCAACATTAAAATAGTCAAACAGGCAATATATATATATATATATATATATATATATATGCCTATAGAGGCGCTTAGCGCCTTCGGCGCTTGCGTTTGCCAGAATGATAACTTCTCACCCTTTGGACCCCCCCTTTTTTTAAAACCTGGATCCGCCCTTGATCATTCATTTAAACCCTACACATGCATTTTAGTAAAAGGCATCGATCAGTGGCTATTAATTGTTTGGCAAGTGAAACCCGTCCTCTATGGAAATTCGCCTGGCAGAGTATTGTCTACAGTCTAGCGGCACAAACATACGTGCCTATACACTATTCCCTTTCCACCACTTCTGTTCTACCCAAGAGCACAGCAGTCAATGCTTTAGCTGGCACTAAATCCTTCCCTAGTTTGATACTAACTGCCAATAGGCCAGGAGCCTGTCCCGAAATAGTCACCCCATTTTACCCATAAGATTTGACCCCGTAAAGTTAATAATAATAATAATAATAATTGGATTTATATAGCGCCTTTTCCAGAGGATACAAGGCGCTGTCACTTAAAGTCTATTCAAGTAAATTAAGAATTGTATAAGTAAGTTTTTAGATGTTTCTTGAAGATGTAAAGTGATGTGCTATTACGGAGAGATGCGGGGAGTCTGTTCCAAAGTTGTGGAGCAAGTGACTGAAAGGACTTGAAGCCAGCTTGTTTTCGGGATTTTGGAATGACATAGGAAGGAGCAGAGGTAGAACGAAGAGAATATGATGTTCTCTGTTGCTGAAAGAGTGAGGAGATGTATTGAGGAAGTGTGGTTGACAGTGATTTGTAAGTCTGAACCAGTATACGGTATTGTATTCTCTTAGAAACGGGAAGCCAGTGAAGTTCATTGAGTAGTGGAGTGACGTGGGACCATTTTGGTTTTTGACATATTAGACGAGCACACTTATTCTGAAGACGTTGAAGTCTGCCCAGGTTCTGTTTACTGATGCCCCCAAGCAAACATCCACCATAGTCAAGCCTGGAAGTTACTTAGACCATCTAAGTCATTGACAAAAAGGTTGTCAGCCTGACCGTAGCCGCCGGGTTAAGCCCCCGAGCCCCCCAAAGGAACCCCAAAGTCGGGTCGATTTCACCCCATCTCACCCATGCACCAAACTTTGTCAGTAGGAAGTAGTATGACTGGACATTACAAAACACAAAAAAACTGACAAAAATTTCCGTCGGGATGGGGTGTCACACGGCCCCTAAAAATTGGGGTAAATTTTTCCCCTTAAAGCCCAGAGACCAAATTTTGTCAGAAGGAAGAGCTATAGAAATATATTCCAAAAATATAAAAACTGACAAAATTGTCAATCGGGAAGGGGGTGTCAGATCCCCTGAAATGAAAACCACAAAGTGCCCTTTGACAACGCTTTGCCCCCCAAGATGCCCTGTATGGAAAGAAAAACCATTTTCTTACCTTCTGACTATGATAATTCATAAGTGTTCTATGCAATTCACTTTAAATTTTCATAACATAATTTTGAGTATGATAATCTTCTTGAGGTGCAATTTGGTGTTAATTGGCCTTTTGGTTAATAAGTTATTAAATTGTGAAAAATGTATTGCTTTCTCAGAAGTAGCCAAAAAATATTGTCAGGATTACGTAAACACACCCATTGTCCATCTTCACCTGTTTGACAAGGCATAATAGAAGAGCTTTTCAGGTATCTGTGGTATATGTGACTGCCAGACTGAAATGTACTATTCATGTGTTAATTGCACAGATACCAAGCAAGTTCCTCTATTATGCCTTGTCAGATGGTCAATGGCTGTGTTTACATAATCCTGACAATATTTTTTGTAAAAATAAGCATGTTTCAATGACTTTACTATAAAATGAAAATGAAAAGAAACGATCGAATTCTACCGTAAAGCCATCTTATGCCTAGTTTACATTTGGCTTGCGATTGGTCTACGGAGCCCGTATCCTGCCCGTATCCTGCCCGTATCCTGCCCGTATCCTGCCCGTATTCCCTTTTCCGTACGGCCTCCGAGCGGAGGCAGGAGGCGGTCGTGAGATTTTCGTACGGATTCACCGCCTCTACGATTTTGTTTCGCGGGAAGTTATACAAATTTGAAAAAATCGTAAGCCCGTAGCCCGTAGACATGTCGTAGGTGGCATTCCACAATTCTCGCACGGGCATCGCCGGAGTTCTCGCTCAGATCGATCAGTAAACGCACGATTTTTCGGTGAACATTGGGGCCAAACAAAATCGTACAGAGATTGTAGACTCGTGGGAAATTCGCATGGCCATCGCACAGCTATCGCAAGGTTGTCGCTTGCTGCCCGTGCAGTTTCCGTGATACTGAGCAGTTATCCCGCGGCAACCCCACAGCTCCCGCTCCATGGCCGTGCAGCAGTCTTGAAACGGTCCAAAAAAATTTCAGATGGGGTCCGTACGATTTCTGTGTGGAGGCTACGGAGAAATTGCACGATTCCCGTACAATCTCCGAGCAGCCTCTGCACGGATTCTCCGAGCCTGCCCCCGAGGGCCAATACAAGAAATGGCACGATGCTCGTAGATAATGCATCACAAACACCGTAGCCCGTAGCCACCTTCGATGCCCCAAATATCGCAACGAAAATCGTAAACCAATTCATCATACGGCGCCCTGGGCAAATGCAAATTAAGCATTACCCAGGGGGTTCATTGTTTTTCTTTTAACATAGCATATACTTCATCGATACTTGATAGACATTAAAGCAATAAAGACATTTTTAATGACAATTTGGGGATGTCAGAATAATTAGATAAAATTTCCAAATTTGTTTCTTCTACTTTCTTTGCCGCATAAAGGTTCGAAAAAAAATTAAACACCTCTTTAAGCCATGCACTTTATTCACTTATGACATCACCATTTTCAGTAGACAATTTACGTATTTCTTTATTAACTTCGTTCTGTTTTTCCAAATTAAAATTTTTTTTTGAGGATTTTGCCCCAAACTCCATCCACTTTATACGAGATCTCATCGCGATCCCTTCATTCTGTTTTGAGCGGAAGGTTTCAAGTTATAATTTAATTTCTTCAATTTCCTTTAATAATATCATCGTTTAAAAACCAATTCTCTCTCTAACTCTTCTCTGTAAATCTTGATCCTTGTTTACACCTTGTTTCTTTAAAAGGGAAGCATACGATATAGCTTCTCCCCGTATAATCATCATCAAAGTTTCGAAAAATAATTGATAATTTATAGTTAATTCACAGTCATCACCTATACAGTCGTTTTCATCAAAATATACCGTGTCTTTTGAGTATAAAAGAAAATAGTCTCTTTTATCGTTGAGTATAAAAGAAAATAGTCTCTTTTATCGTTTTCTTAATTTGTGAAACAAGCTCGTTTTTGAACAAAAAAATATTGAATTTCCAATAACCGGGACCTCGCTTTATTAGATTTAACCTCAGACTTAGACTGATTAAGGGGTGGTCCGTTCGATCACCCAGAAAATATCAACCCTGTGAACTAACGAAAGAAGTTCTGAAGATATCAAAAAGAAGTCTAATCTGCTCTGTTTAAAAGGGTTTGGTTGTCGCCATGTATAGGATCTTTTAGTTGGAAATTTAATTCTCCATGGATCGCATAAATCTAATACATTCTTCATTTCATTAACTTTTTGTTTTGCTCGAGGGTTATGTATATGGAGGTAATTACATGTATCGAGAGTTGAATCTTGTTTTATATTCAAATCCCCACAAATATATGCGGATTTTCATATTCTGTTATAATTTTTTGAAGATCAGCAAAAAAATGTTTGATTGTCTGTATTTGGCCCATATAACGATGCGAATGTAATATTATATTCGTGCTAAGTCTAAAACCACAAAGTTTCCTACGTTGTCTATTTCCAGCCTATTCATATTTACTGGGACCGTATACCTTCTCCCTCCCTCTCCCGTTAAACGAATATTCAACAGGTATTTAGCACAAAACCTCGTGTAAATTAACATCAGTTTCCATATCAATATAAAAAAGCCGATGTCTAAGATATGCAGTAACTAGATTTTACATCTGGGTTATAATATTCTACCCTTTCATAACCAATGCAACAACAATCGTTGCTATTATGTATTATAAATGGAGAGAGTAGGGGAGAGAGGAAGAGGCACAGAGAGATAAAGAGGAAGAAAGAAAATATAAGCCCACCAGATGCTGCATAAAATATTCACATACTCCAGTTTGATGGAAAGATTGATCCTTTTCCCTGTTCGATATCGTACCTTGTTTTTGATACAGGCGATTGCGACTTCGCAGTAAAAAGAAGTGCCATCTCAATAGACCGGTTTACTGAGTTATTCAAATTTATGGATATTTCTTTCCGAAGGACCTAGTGACCAGGTATTCCACCAACCTGTTATTAATAAATGGGCTACAATACTAGGAATCCAGTTTGCATACATTACTTGTTGCTATGTCGGGCAAGCATCGGGCAAGCTTTCAGGTTGTCAAGAACAACCTTTGTTTAAAAAGCATGCATAAAATTTGAATATGTTAGTAAACCGGCCTATTAATTCAGAACAGTGATTCTAGAGAATAGACCGCTTCGGTAATGTATGCAAATTTTATACATACCTTTCAAACAAAGGTTGTTCTTGACAACCTGAAAGCTTGCCGGACATAGCAACAGATAATGTATGCAAACTGGATTCCAAGCATTGAGGCCCATTTTAAAAAAAGCAGGTTAATGGAATAGCTCGTACTAGGTGCTCAGAGAATTATGTGCGTAAATTTGTATACATTACAGAAGCGGTCTATTCGAGCATGCTTGTGGCTGCAACTTCAAGCATTCCTCATTTTCATACAAAGCAAACATGTGTGTCAATTATCTTGCAAGATCTATATCTACAAAATAAATACAGTTTACTTCATCTACCATATCTCTATGACTCTGCCAAAACTTCTCCAACTAGCAGATGCAAAATGGAGAAGAGAAAAATTTAATAATTCAATAACCATGATGCTGAAGAGTAATAAGCGGTCACCACTCTCATAATAGTTTCAGTCAATTTTACCTTGTATATCATCACAAATGTTTATTTAAGTTTGTCCCCATTCATGCTTTTTTTTCGTTTAGAAAAACAAAAACTTTTAAAAACCAATCTGAAAGCTACTCTTTTTATTTTAGTAAAAATTTTTTTTTTACTTATTGTCCTTTTTAAAAATATTATTCAAAAAAAAAAAAAAAAAATCTGTACTTCTATATCCATTGTATCATGGTCATTGAGACTATAAAGTATAAACAAGAGTCTTTTGACAGACTATCTGTAAGTACACTAAATAAAACATTATATATACTCACTAGTGTCTGTATCTCAAATGAAATAGTGTAATCTGGTATTCAATTTCTCATAATATCTGTCAGAAATTTGTGTCTACTTTGCGCACTCCTTAACCCTTTCAGGACAGGAATTATTTAAGGGCTAAATTGATCACATTTTGTTCTTCAAATTGGCAACATTAATATTTTTCTTTTAGTGCTACATGGTTCTAATAGGGTGTAATGTCTTTGAGAACGATATACATGGTTAGAAATTTTGTTGAAAAGTTGAAAAAATTGCCAATTTTGATGAAAAACAATGATTTTGAAACTCTCAATTTGTTGCCAATTTAAGGATTTCAAAGCTTATTCTCCTTTTTAAAATTCCTGGAATAAAACGCAATATAGTCATGCAACAAAAATGGACATAGTGTGTACAGAAATTTTTACTCTTTCTACTCATGCATCCGGTACATTTTTTAGAGCTCTGAATAAAAAGTTATTGAGCTAAACCACAAAATGTGGTCACTTGTCTCGAAAGGGTTAAAGCAGGAATGGAGGTCAGTTCACTGTGTTACAGCAATGATACATGAATAATTCCAACTCATTCTGTTCCTAAGATGAAACCATCTTCTTTTCCCCCGGGTTTTCACAATTTAGTAACGGCATGAAAAACACTAATTTTATCATTTTTTTCTTGTTTCTAGTTACACACACTTTAAAATCGGTTCTTTCAATTAAAATTTTTAAAAAATATGTGCTTTTCCTTCCAGCACGTCAGTTTGTTTCTCTAATTACTATTTGCAAACCTTTCTCGGTTTGTTATCTTACTTCACATACAGTATACGTCAGGACTGATATTCTTTCAAGAATCACTTTCCACTACACCTTCATGACCTTAATCTCATACATTTGTGAATATGCATAAATAAAGCCATCTTATATCTTGGAAGATCAATGTCTACACTAGAAGGCATATGTTCACCATTAACTTGTGATCTCTATTTACACCAAATCATCTTTTTTATCTGACATGTGACATGGGATGAAATAATTTTACCCTTCATTTGTCATACAGTTACATAAACTTCTTAGTAATGTTCTTTTCCCTATCAGGAAAAAAAATTAATTAAAATCTTTCCCTATCAGGAAAAAATTATTTCCTTTTATAAAAAGTCTATATATATTTTAAAAGAATTTCTCTGCAAAAAAACCTTCCCTTTCTGGTTTTTATTCCCTTTGTTTCACACAGTTCTTGTAATCTGGTCACTATATGACTTGATTTCATAAACATTCTGAGAATAATGAAGACAAGTTTGTCTGTGCTCATTTAGAGTGAAATATAAAAAAAAATCTCAACATGTATATTTTTTGTCCTTTTTTGGGGGGGGGGGGGGGAAGGGGGGTTAATTCACAAAGTCTTTGAATGGTTTCTTTCAAATACACGTTTTGAAGAAGAAGAAACAAAACTTTATAAAAGGTCAGAATTTTATCCTTTTTACTTTACATAACTACAAATGAATGAACTCTATAAAGAACAGTTTGTTGCTTTATAACAGTCACAACTTTGTGCGTAGAGTAATCCTGACAAAATTTAATAACAGACTCGTATGACTCGTATGACTAAGAAAACATACATCATTCTTTTATCATGTTGAATTTACACCCATTCACCCTGTCAATACATTAACATATTAAAGCAATAGCCTTTCTTTAAAGCAAATTCAAAATTTCTCTCAAGTCTCTCAGCAAAACCTTAGTTTTGGTAGGTTTGTCCTTTTTCAAATTTGACTCTTCAAAACGTTCAAGAACAATAGATGTTTTAGATCAGAATCTTGGTTTGATTTGCGTATCATAAAGAGGAGCAACAAGCCTACCAATCAGTACTAAAATAGAAGATTTCATCATTAATAATTGTCATTCTACGTTACTAAGTTAAAAATATTTCATACCGAAATCTCTCTGTATTTCTGTAGCAGGGGTGTCGATCCGTGTTCATGATCGGGGGGGGGGGGGGGGGGAGGGGGATGACCGGCGAGGGATCAAAGCGATCGAGCGCCAGGGATGGTGTGGGAGGGGGTATGCCCTCTCTCACACCAGGGACTTTTTCAAAAATCTGTCTATAAAACTTGCATTTTAGAGAATCCCAAAATGGTTTTTAATGAAAAGAAGGAATGCACGGATCTACGCCAATGGACGGAACCCCTTAATTGAGAATAACGAGGCGAGCGAACGAAATTTCTTCGATATTTTGATTTTATGGAAATTGAAATAATGGCATTTCTTATATCCTTACTTCTAATCGTTAAAGAATGTGATTGTATTTCAAGATCAAAGATAATGAGTTTGGATAATTATTAGTTTTAAGTTAATGTAACATAATTCTTATTTATTTTATCCAAATTCAATATCCAGGGTATGTAACTATCAAACAATCCATCTGTCAATTTCTTCTTTTTTCGATTAAAACTTAGACCAAAAGCTTTTCCATATAAGGGAGGTGCAGATTAATTTTTCCATTCATTGATTTTCATTTTCTTTTACTGTTCACTTTTCATCTGTATTCAAATACTCAAATCAACATGAAACAAAATGTTGTATACACAATGTATATCTCAAAAATTTTTAAGAATGATGAATTCGTAGTTTGTAAGCTTTCTCACCTACTGGTTTCTTTTCAATTTACAAGCGTTGTCCAAGTTGATGTATATCTTTTTTCTCTACACTCCAAGATGAGCTTGGTTCCATTCAAACGGATCCTTATTGATTTTCATTTTTCTTCAATTGATAAGCGTGGTTTTTCTAACTCAAACCGCCCCCTTTTCAACTGTGATGGAAGATCTGTGACAAATCTGAAGCGTAGTCCCTCACGTGCGGACCCAGCATTTTTCCAGCTTCCTGATTTCTATTTTGCTGGGTTTGTTGGTATTCTCTCAGGACTGCATCGCGTTCAAACATATACTCATAAAGCGCACGATCGGGACCTCGGCGGGTTTCATTCTCTCCTGGAACCGGACGTCGTGGCAGCCTATGTGCAGGGGCGGATCTAGCTTTTTTCCAGGGGGGGGGGGGGGGGGTTGAGGGGCTGAGCTGGGTATTGCGAGGGGGGATACCCCCCTCCCACAATAGGGAGATTTTTCATTTTTAGGTTTGCCAGCTTGCGATTTTAAGCATACTTCATTATGATGGCGTTTTCCTATGCACATTAAATGTTTACTTGGCAGCCCAGGGGGGGGGGGGGGTTAAACCCCCTAAAACCCCCCCCCCCCCGTAGATCCGCCACTGATGTGTGTTCACCAATCTCATCTTTGATGCAGCTTTTCCTTCATTCCTCTCTTCCTCGACTCCATATATCAATAAATTTAGCTTCCTGTCATGCAGTATAGAGCTAAGATTGACTCCCTTATCTCCGATTCCATAGCTTTCCTCTCCTTTCTCAAATTCGGGAGTGCCTCATTTTCTATAGCACATATTCTTGAGGCTGAATCAGCCGCTGCTGCTTGCAAATCGTTAAGTGTAGCATGCATACCTGAAGGGAAAGGACATATCAGAGCCCAAAGTATCTAAACGTTGTAGGATTTTGGCAGAAAATTCCTCTAGGTCTGAACGTTTTACGGCTGAGTTACCAGCTTCTGATGTGGAAGGCTCATTCGTAGGCATGTTTACATATCTCGTTTTCTTGCTAGATCTCAATAAATACGGCTCTCTTTTGCTCCATATTTTGACTGTATATTCCAGTCAACTGGAGGAAGATTTATATTTTTATGTGATTATTGATATGAAAGATATTCATATTCGGGCGCCTCCATTGTACTTAGAATATTTGAATATTTGGCTTGACTTAAGAGAGAACAGAATTGTTACTAGTAACTTAGGAAATCAAATGATTTTTAATAATACTTTAATCCGTTTTGGCCGGAAAACACTATTTAACAGAAAACTATTTGAGGCTAATATATATAAAATTAAGCATGTTGTAGATAAAGAAGGCCGTTTAAGGCCAGTTAGCTTTTTTCTACAAAAAGGTCTTGATGCCAACGATTTATTCTACATTAGTAGCATTTATTCAGCATTGCCGATGAATTTGAAAGAAAAGAGGAAAAAAGACGAAGAGATAAATGACACGATCGATTACTCAAAATTAATGTATAAAGTAGGTGATAAAATAATATCATATGAAGGACTGACTTCTAAATTATGTTATAAAATCTTTATAGATAATATAAAGGAAACCTTTACGTTTAGACACGCGGAAATAGCACAGTCAAATACTACATCTGGAATTGCGACTTCCTTTTTAACCCAGATATTATGCACTTTAGATGGTAAATTACGTGAATTTCAGTTTAGATTATTACATAGTATGGGCGCAAATCCAGGGGAACAGGGGGACATGTCCCCCCACCTTTTTGAAGAGAATTTTGGAGGCGAATGTCCCCCCCCCCGAATTTCAAAATGGATTTGTGCCACTGTTACATAGTATCCTATATTGTAATGATAAACTGTATCACTTTGGCTTTATATCATCTAACTTATGTTCTTTCTGTGGAAAGGAAATTGAGGTATATAGTCACTTATTTATGAAGTGTCAATTTGTTAAAAAATTGTGGCGAGAAATAGGGGAACAAATGAAACTGATACACTTAGATACTTTAAAATGGGAGGAGATTTTGGTTTGGTTAGATGGAAAATCAGAAAAGCATATGTACATTAACCATTTAATTATACTCATAAAATATATGATCTACTATACGAGATCAAAAGGAACGCCCCAACAAAGAAAGAAATCTTTAATGCACTTTTAGAAAGTATATAAAATTAAGTCTACATCTAAAGAAATTGAATTATTTTGAATGTTGGACGGAAGGAGGACATACACGATAATATCACAAACAGTTTAAAAAAATAGATATATATTTTCATTATTACAATTGCCCTATATACTTTGAATTTGCACCTATCAGTTTTTAATCTATACCTTGTTCAGTTAAATTGTACTGTTGTTGTTTATTTATAGATTGCATGTTATGGAAATATATAATTTGTATTGTGTTTATTGCCATGTTGAATTATATTTTGTAATCAATGCTTAATTTGTAATATTCATTTTGAAAACTGAATCAAGAAATAAAAATTATGAAAAGAAAAAAAAAGTTTGTGTGGTGTGTATGTGCGTGTGTGTATGTGCGTACAGTTTTATTTGTATTTACTCCATGTAATTACAATTGTTCTTTTGTTCTTTTAAGTACTATGATGATGTGTACATATGATTTGAGTGAATATATTAATCACTCAAATAAAGGAGAGAGCAAATGATGCCTGGTGATTTGATTTTGTGCCATGGCGTGCCAATGCCCTGTTCGCCCTCATTGTGAATTCAAGATAGTGATGCTTCGAAAAATGTATCATGAATAAAGTTTAGCAAATTACTGAGAAAAATACAAGGATTAGAGACAGACAATAAAAAAAAAAAGAATTGTTTCATAAAAAGTCTATTAATTCAGAACATAGGGCATACTGCTATTTAGAAATCGTTATTTATCAAAAGATCATAAATTAATGATCTATTCATGTTATATTCATTATGAAATTACAAACCAAGTTAGTACTCGTCATTCTCCAAAATGACTGATTAATGCTGGTTTCTTACCTCATTCAAAATCGTAAATACCAGTATAGTGTAGGCCCGCTTGGGGTTGATAATGATGTGGATGACTGATGCCTTCTTCAGTTTTTTTCCACCCTCTAAATTTACCACAAACATACAAATCGATCAGAGTACCAATCAAGATGATATGAGTGCACCTTGGAGTGTCAAGGACTGTTCGGTAAGTATTAATCGTTAGTTCGGGTTACATTCACCCAAGAAATGCTCACCTTAAGACTGATCCGAAACTCTCCACGTGACAGAGATTTATTGTTCACATGTTCAGCACATTCACGTTCCTCTTTTTTTATTTTTGTAATACTATCATTCAAAATGCACAAGTATTATCATCATAACTAAACTAATGCTTTCTTTTGTATCATTTTACATCTTAATGACTTCTTTTTTCCCTTTCATTCCTAAGACCTCAGTGCTTGAATCAATTGTTTTATTGTTTTATGTTTGTTTTTATTTGCTAGTGTTTGTTGTTAATTGCTATGAATATATACATATGAATATATTTTCATATTTAATGGATTGTAAATTCTGACTATAATTTAGCTTTCGGGCTGCGATTGTAAATATTAATGGCGACGGATAAAAAAAAATCCAAATCAATACAATGTTTCACACCAAGAGAGACTCAGCCTCATGTATTTTGCGTGCATTGTTTTTTAATGACTGAAAAACAATCAAAAGAGTGGACCTGGTTGTTTTCCACGATGTTCCATCTTTTTTTGAAAGTACTGAAGATGTTTTCCTATTGTATTGTAATAATGCAATTGTCATTGATTACTTTCCATTTATGTGATATGAAATATGAAATAAAGTGAAACTGAAACTGAAACTGAACGTGGTTGCAATAAATAAACGAATAACAATAACAATATGGACTTTTAAAAAATGATGCCCTTCTCGGTATAATTATGATGAAGGAGAATATAACGAATTATTGCTTGAAATTCACGATGTTTTGTTCCAGAAATACAAAAAGAATGATAAGCCAAAAATATCTCTGTCAAGGGTGTTGATGAACCATTTCATTTTTAATGAAGGATGTACGAAAACGAGCCGATCACTAGTTTGTCGACAGAAAAGTAAAATTTGCCAGCAACTCCCCCCCCCCCCCTAAAAGAAAAAAATACCTAGAGTCAGTCAGGGCCAAAGAATTCTCCCTATCGCATGTAGCCGATATCAGCCCATATCAGCCGATATCAGCTCCCGATGCCGATATCGGGGACAACAATGACTAATCTTGCCTTGCATGGCAACAACGGTTATCACGAATACCTAATCTCATTGATATGATTCAGGGCTGACATGCAAATAATGGTTGAAGAGAATGTAACGAGTTTAACTGTTTATCAGGCAAATATATCAAGAGACAAAGGCTTGGATGTTCATTCTTCATTGGTAATTTAGTATTTAACAAGGATTATTGATTGACAATATGATTAATCTTGCCTTCCATGGCAACAATCATGACAATGGTTATCTAGAATACCTTTTTCCCTTGATATGATTCATGGCTGATATGCAAATAATACAAAAAGAAAATTTCCAAGTCAGTGTGTTATAACCCAAGCTAGAATTCAGTGATACAGTTTTCTTTTTTTTCTTTTTTCTTTTTTTTCTTAAAAAAAAAAAAGAAAGAAAAAAAGAATTATAGGGTCATAGATAAGCCTAGTTGAGGTGAATGCATCCGTTTAACGGTTCATGATCCAAATTCTTCCAGAGAAAAGGGATTTTTATTTTTTGTTGTTGTTTTTGTTGTTGTTGTTGTTGTTGTTTTTTTTTCGGGGGGGGGGGGTTTGTTATCTCGAATAACTGTACGAATAATAAACTAAGTACATTGCTCAATTGAGATTATACTGAAAACTATTAAAAGTAGAAGTATAGGGAGAGGGTAGCGTCACAAGAACTCAAATGACCACGAGGGTTTTTGTATTAGACACGTCTTTTCTTGGTAAGGTCACCTTGTTTGTTTTATGTAGATGTCTTGTATGTTCTTTGTTTTCTTTGTTTCTTTCCTTGAGGTCAGTTAGCAGCGGCATTTTGATCTTGGTTAGCTTTAGGTGGGGTGCAACGGTCTTCCTCTTCTCATCCTGCATTATAATCTCCTCATCATACCCTTATGTATAAGCCTAAATCTTCCATTTGCAATTTTATATCTCTAAATGTTAAGGGTATTCGAGAGAAAAATAAGAGGCGAGGTATTTTTAAATGGTGTAAAGAAAAGAGTGGACATATTATTTTTCTGCAGGAAACCTTCAGTACTCAAGATATAGTCAATAACTGGAACTCTATGTGGGACGGGAATTGCATTTATAGTCACGGTACAAATCACAGTAAAGGCGTCATGATATTAATTGATAAAGGGATCGATATTAAATTAAAACACACCATTGTGGATTTGGAAGGCAGGTACATTTTCACAATTGGGTGGTTACAAAATCAACAGGTAATACTGGGAAATGTTTATTTCCCTGTTGGAAGTAAAGAACAGGAACAACTGGAGTTTCTGCACAAGATTATGCAGATTTTAGAAAAGGAGGAATTTAAAAACAAACCTTTTGTTGTAGGAGGAGATTTCAATATGGTTAGGGATATATATTTAGATTACAAAGGAGGTAATATTAATAAAAAACAATCCAAGCTAAGTATGCAGTTTGAAAACTTTTTAATTAATTACAATGCATTATACATATGGCGATTACAAAATGCCACAAAGAAACAATTCACATATCATCAAGAAAATCCTTACATGCAAAGTAGACTGGATTATTGGGTAATTTCAGATGTTTTAAAGGAGAAAGTGTTAAATTGTAAAATAATACCTTCATTATCACCCGATCACTCAGCAATAGAGTTGAATATTAATTTCATTGCTATTAATCCTGTAAGAAAAACAGGTTACTGGAAATTTAATAACAGTTTATGTAATGATGAAGAATATGTTAAAGGTATGAAAGAAGAAATAACTCGTTTAAAATTAAAATTATCCAAGGAGATTACAGATGGTAGAATACTATGGGATTATGTTAAAATGGAAATTCGAGGTTTTACTAGAAAATATTCCAAGAAAAAGGCTAAGGAAAGAAAGGAGAAGGTTGCCAAGTTAGAACATGAAATTGTAAAAATAGAAGAAGAACTACAACAGCGACCAACACATAGGAATAGTGACCTGATTGGGACTTTGGCAAGAAAAAGGAATGAATTAAAAACAATCTACGCTTATGTAAATGAAGGTATAAAAATCAGATCTCGAGCGGCATGGTTTGAAAGTGGGGAAAGAGAAACTGCATATTTTAAACAGCTGTTAGAGTCCAAGGGGAGAAAAGGTATTATTAAAGAGTTGAAAGTGAAGGAAAATATAATTGATGACGAAATTGATATTTTAAATGAAATCAGAATATTTTACTCAACATTGTATTCTAAATCAGAAGTAGTATTAGGTGAGAACTCTAATTTTTTCCCTAACAGCTTACCTAAATTAACCGAAAATAAAAAAAATCACTGTGAAGGAAAGATAAATCAAGGAGATTGTACTGAAATTCTAAAAGAAATGCAATTGAATAAATCACCTGGAAATGACGGATTGATTGTTGAGTTCTATATCACATTTTGGCAGGTAATCGGTGACTTAGTCGTTGATGCATTTAATGATACTCTAAAATATAAAGAATTGTCGCCATCTCAGAAACAAGCAATAATTACCCTCATACATAAAGAAGGTAAAGACCCAACGCTTATTAGTAACTATAGACCTATTTCCCTACTCAATGTAGATTACAAAATTCTTACTAAGATACTCTCTAAGAAAATAAAAAATATTCTGAGTAATTTTGTGTCAGTTGATCAAGTAGGTTATTTAAATGATAGAAACATTGGCGAAGCCGTCAGAATAATTAATGACATGATTTTTCACACATCAAATTTTAGTAAACCAGGATATTTATTAGCTATTGACTTCGAAAAGGCTTTCGATTCAGTGTCACATGTTTTTATTTAAAAGGTATTAAACTCATTTGGTTTTGGACCGATATTCAGTGAATGGGTTAAAATACTTTATAATAATGCACAAAGCTGTGTCTTTAATGGAGGGTCATCAACCGGTTATTTCAAAGTCGAACGGGGGCTAAGGTAAGGAGACCCCCTGTCTCCATACCTCTCTATATTGTGTATAGAGTGCCTTACTCATTGCATTCGAAACGATGATTTGGTAAAGGGTATTCGCTTTGGCGAAACGGAAATAAAGCAAATTCTTTACGCTGATGATATGACAATATTTGTCCAAGATTTAGACTCGATACATAGACTGGAGGTCATCCTAGAGAATTTTAGAAAAATATCTGGACTTAAGATTAATAAGAATAAAACATTCATTTTGCCACTGGGGCCCTCTGGGTCGTCTGGAGTTGCTTTTCCCTTTGGGAAGGAAGTTGATATAGTTAAAATATTAGGCATACATTTTTCATTAGATCCTGATGTTGCTGAAGAAATGAATTATAAAGAGATCTTGAGTAAAATTAAAAAGCTACTAAATTGGTGGAAACAAAGGGATCTCACTTTGATTGGAAAGATCCACTTGTTAAAAACATATGCGTACTCAAAATTAATTTATGTTAGCTCTCTGACTCCGGTGCCTGAATGGGTTTTTAAAGAAATTGATGATATCTGTTTCGATTTTTTATGGCGAGGGAGGGACAAAATAAAAAGAAGCACCTTATATCTTGATTACAAACAAGGGGGAGTAAAGATGCTTAATTTTAAACTTTTTGTTATGGTACAGAGGGTAATGTGGATCAAAAGACTCGTAACTGGAGATCAGAAGGTAAAATGGAAAAAATACTTTAAATTTCTCCTCAGACCATTCGGTGGTAATTTAATTTTTTATTGCAACTTTTCGCCTGATATAATCAATATAAAACAACCAAAATATTATCAGGAAATGCTTAGTATTTGGTTTGATATGAATGTGTTTATTAAAAAGGATATAAGTAATAAAAGAAAGGAAATTTTCTTTAACAACAGATATATTCAGAAGAAAGGAAAACCATATTTTCATGAAAATCTTTTCCTTAAAAATACATTTAAATTGCATCATATTACAGATGAAGAAGGTGCACTTAAGTCAGACACTTATTTCAGATGTATGGGACTAGATGAAGAAGAAATATCAGTGATCAAAGACATATTTGCAAACACCCCTGAAGAATGGAAAAGTGAATTTAAAAGGCATACTTCAGTTGATGGGTTAAAAATTGAATTTATGTTCTGTAAAAAAGTTTTCCAATTTGAATCGGTATGTTCGAAGAATTTGTATAGGGCTTGTATAAATAAGATGGCCGACATTCCAATTAGTTTTCACAATTTAGAATCATCATACAATATGTCAGTAAAAGAAATTGAAAAAGTCTTTTATCGTCCTAGATTAAGTACATTGGACAACAAATTGAGAGAATTTCAATTTAAATTACTATATAACATTGTCTTCGTAAATTATCATTTACACAGGTTTCAATTTATAGCAAGTAATAAATGTTCTTTTTGCGGTAAAGATGAGGAAACATATAGACATGTATTTCTGGATTGTGAGACAGTAGGGACATTGTGGAAATTATGCAGTGTTCTGTTTAATCTTCCCATTCTTAAAGAATTAAGCTGGAAGGAAATCCATATTGGGGTAGATGAGAGAGCTGAAAATAGACAATTACTTAATCATATTGTTTTACTAATTAAATATTTAAGCTACTTAAGAGTAAAGAAGAAGAAAAGAAGATTGCATTCGAGCGAAACACATTAACACGACACTATAAAAAATGGGAACATCTAAAAGTATTAAGCACAAATCAAAACCAGAAGAAGGATGATGATGATGGGAGGGGTCCGCCGGGTTCGCGCATTCTGGGGTTTGACCGATCCATGCCGCTGTAGACTGCCCTCTTTTTTTCCTACTTTTTTTTTTTTTTTTTCTCTCCCTCTTTTTTTTTTCTTCTTTTCTTCTCTCTTTCTTTCTTTTTCTCTGTTTGTAGGTGTGTATGTGCATGTTTGGGTGTGGTTGTGTGTGTGGGTGTGAGGGAGGGGTTATTCTAATTATGTTTATTTGTTTCGTTGTCTGTCTGTCTTGTAACTTTTGTGGGGGAGGGGCGGGAGCGGGGTGAGTACAAATCAATCTCCGATTCATTCAGAGTGATATAAATTGACCATTCAATAGTTTTATTAGGGTATATTAGCAATATAATACCATATTTTGTCTTATGAATTTATATTATGTGGTATGACTTTACAAGGTTCATGATTCGACTTATATTGTTAATGTTAATGTTGAGATACATGATATTTTGTATGATTGAACTGAATGAATCAATAAATACTACTTAAAAAAAAAAAAAAAAAAAAGATGTTGGCACATATATTTCCGGTTCCAGTCTATAGCTATAGTGAGCATACACTGATATTTCCTTGCTTTTTTCGTGCGTGATTGTTCTGCTGAAAACACGTTTTGCATCTTCGGCTCAACATCCCACATTGGGTGGCTTCACAGAAGAATCCCATTTAAATATGAACTGTATAAAAACACGATTATTTGCTAGATTAGGAACAAAAGGGAGTTTTTGCTAGGCTGACCACGTCTTCTAACCCCGTGGGGGGGGAGGGCACTCGAATTATATTTTGACGGGGGTGTGCCTCACGAATCCCCGAAAAGGGGGTCTAAGGAACTGACTTCAAGGTGTAAAATACGGGGTCTTGGGAACTATTATCTATTGGGCAGAGTGAAAAACAGGGTCTAGGGAACTACAAAACTAACCTCGCTTTATCGGCGGTACACCTTCGCTATCGCAGGATCTCGGGACGGGCCGCGCCGGGGGCCGCGCCCGCGCCGTGTAGCGCTAGTAGCTAGCTAGCTGGAGCAGTTTTCAAGGCTCGCGCGACGAAAGGGCCTAGGGCGCGAGACCAGGTCGAGCGACCACTGCCTCCGCCACGCTCCCGGCCGCATGCGAACGGATATGTTTCATAACGGGGGTCTTCAGAGCGGGGCTGAGCGGCTCCTGAGCGGGGCTGAGCGGCTCCTGAGCGGAACTGAGTATCTAGAGAACGGAAATCGGGGTCTGAAAAAGGGGGTCATCAAAGCGGCACGTCCCCGTACCACCAATATACGTGAGTGCCCCCCCCCCCCCCGGGCTTCTAACACATTGTCAATGTGGCCGGACCCGGAAGCTCGGTTGCCAGCAATCACATGCCCAAAAATTAGAGCGCCGCATGCGTTCGGATTCGGAGAGCTATATGCGATACGGAGAATTCCAGAGGCCTTTTATTTCTATTTTTAATAATCGTATTTAGTTTACCCATGCGCCTACTGCCGTCGTCGCTGTTGTCAATCGTTTTTACGAGTTCCTAATAGAAAATCGTTAATTCCTCATCTTGACAAATACTGTAATGCATTCAATGAAATCATAGACACGGTGGTAATGTGGTTAATATAATGTTCCGGGTCTATATATGAAATTATGAAATAATAAACAATCACGATCGCAACATTTTAACATTTTGTTCGCTGGCTCATATACAGAGTACCTTTGATTGACACTTCGAAGGATTCTGCAAGTTTGTTCAAAAGGGATTATGTATCACTTTTGAACATTTTGTTTGCAAAATATATCGACACGTAAACCCACTTTTGACAGTTTCTACAAATTGGAGATGACAATAGATATGAATTATTTGTAAAGCTGCCAATTTAAAATAATACATGTACTCTTGGAGTGTCAATGACTCTTTGTCGCGTCTTATTTACTTTGGCTGTGTTCGTCCTACCCAAAGTTCCCGTGTTCTTCCCAGGGAAGGTTCACCGACAGACCGATAAGAAGCTCTTCACATGCCTGAGATTTTTTGTTCACATGATACACAAGAGGATAGACTTACATCAGGTAGTTTAATTGCTTTTGTCAAAGAGTTCCGTCAACACAACACAGATTAATAAAGAGCTAATACAAATATGACTTTAAAGCCTGTTTCGAGTCTAAACGTCATGTGAACCTCTTCGAAATAAGTGTTATAGAATCGGGCGTTCAGAAAACTATCAATCGTTATCGCTAATTATACATGGGCGAATCCATATATTTGTTGGTGACGCAAACATTTCTGTTGGTGACAAATATAATTTGCAGTCACTTCTTAACGTTAGGTTCTAAGCAGATAACAGGACTGGCTCCCGTATCCCTACATATCAAATCGAATGTCTCGGATCGAAGCAGATTGTATCAAAAATAAGATTATTTCTGTAGACAAAAACCTTAAGTTGACATTCACAAAATAGGCTGTAGCAGATAAGTAGTTTTATATAGACTGTGCGCCAAAATCTTTAAAATATTTCCCCAGACGATATTGGCAAGTGCAGGTGTTTCAGCTCTGCTAAAATTAATCGTGAGGCAAGTTGCCTCATCATATCATCACTAATTATATCAGAACATCGCTTCTCTCTTCGCCAGATTTACTGTAAAAGGTAAATGATTTCATTTCTCTTTTAACTTAACTATTATTCTCAGAAATTAAATAATAAATCTTAACTTGGTAATTGACTTATAACTTTGGTTCATTTTGCTGTTTCGGACGAAATTACATTTCACTTGGGAATTACTTCTTCTCTCTTTTCCGCCTTCCGATTTTCAATTTTGGTATTCAATTGCAATAATTATATAAAGTAAAACACTTCTGTAACATCAATATAAATGATTAATCACCTCTTTCGATATTTGATACCTCATTTATATACATTGACAATTCTCTTTAATTCGACAAATGTTCTGGCTGGTTGTTTGGTTGGCTGTCTTGCCGGTTCTGGGCGTTCCTTGGACGGGACAGGCTTCATGCACGCCTTTGTTTTGCCTTGTGATGTGTGCTAGTGATGAGTCAGTCTAGTGATTGCATATAAGTGGCGTATTGAGTTGGGATGAAGTGGTTGCTTGATTTATACATGTGCATGAAGTCTGTTGCGTCTTTTGGGCCCTTGTCCTGGCGGGGTTGTCGGCCTTTCGATCGGCGGGTTTATGTCGGCCTCGCCTGTGCGTCTTGGGCTGGTTTTTCCTTCGTCCCCTTGGTGCCTTCATGTGGTCGAATTTGTTGATTTCTATTTCTATCCATAATCACCTTGTAATCATATGTAAATGATATTGTTTTGATTCAATAAAACACATTAAAAAAGAATTGACAAATACTGATAGACCATAATGTTCTTGTTAAGTGTTATTTCTCTTTTTGTTGATGACTTGTTCTGCGAAGTAGAGTAAATTTGTAAAGAATATATATTTCAAATGATATATATTTTATCATCATATCTATTATGTATTATCTACTAAGTTTTATCCCACTTGGACTGAATCTATGACCCAATTTTCTAAAGACTCTGTCTTTAGAAACTCACAAGTTTTTTTCAGTTTAATGTAAAGTCATGATACAAATTTCAAGTAAATATACATCTCACTTAATTTCCCAAAGTGACTTTTATCGAGATATGTAGAAATGAATCGTATGCGCTTTGTATCTCTTGAAAAGGCGCTTTATAGGTGAAATGTGTTATTATTATTATCATTATTCTCAAATGTCGAAATATTTTGATTGAGAAAAGAAACAATTGAGCTACATAAAAATCTAAAATCTATGCCCCCCCATAACATTACTATCTGGCAATGGGTACAATGTGTTTATTACTCTACAAAAATATAGGTTTTCCCGTCCAATTTCGTCAAAATAGCACCCAAATGGTCGATAACAGCACTCAATTTAGAACGAATTTGAATAACGATCAGGATCATTATTCAATTTACAAATAATTTGATTCAATTGGATTTTTTCATCTTGCGATCGCTAACTTTTGTCAAACCGAATTGAAATAACACCACTCAACTTAGAAAATCAGGTGAAGAGCATTCATGTTCGTCTGAAAATGTAAACTGCATGCATTTAAACATTCAATTCCGTCTACAGGCGAGTATCTATGGAATGTGCGCAATCCTTTCATCCAAATTTAATTTTTATATTTGTATTGTTGATTAACTGATTAACATTTTGACCAATTTGAAAACGTTGTCGTTTAAAACTGAATGCAATTTGACGAAGATGAATGTTCTGGAGTTTAAAATTGAACCGTGAGAACAGCAGGCTTACAAAAATCACTCGAACTTGAATGACATATAACGCATATGCCCGCTATTTTGACGAAATTGGCCGGGAAAACCTATAAATAAAGCATTTGAAACTTCAAATACCTGACAAATGTCAGCGAAAAAATGATAACTGAAAAAAAAATTATTGTGAAATTTTAGAACCAGAAGTCACGGTCATGAATATATGTAAAATTAAAATTTTGGGGACAGGACTCCCGAAAATCTGTTGGACAGACTCTGAAAGGTGCGGTAGGCTATAGGATCTGTCCCTGGTGTGTTAAGTCTTTTAAAATCCATTGTAGGCGTATTGAAATGAGAAAAAGGAAGAAAAAACAAGGTCCAAGCCACCGAGGGGAAGACAGAGTAAGATTTAAGAGGCGAATTCGGTAGTCTGATAAAGAGGGAAATATCTCTCCGTGTGATATGTTTCTGCGCAACATAATTACGTCAAATTTCAGTAACCTGCAAAAGATTTCGAAACTAAAATCACGTTATCATGCTTTCCAGTTTATAATACCTTATCCCTAAAACTGCTGCACAGTATATTTCTCTGTCTTGCATCGTCTCCATTCCATTTTTTTCCTTGTGGGAGAGTTAAAAAGCATACACATTAGAAGAAAATCGTTGAAATATACGAACTTAACCAGAAATCTTTACTACTCAAAGTGTGTAATCATTATCATTGATTATTCCTACTTGTTTTTAATCTTATTGCTATGAAGTTTGGCATAACTTTTGTAAAAGCCTCAACAATATATAGGTTCAAATTCTAGTAACAAATTAGTGAGTTGTGATCCAGTTGCACATGCAATTACCACGATTACAATTTCTTATGCTTTAGTTGCTAGATAGGAAGTTAATCCACCTGCTTAATTAAGAAACAAAAAAACAAAACAAAACAAAACAAAACAAACAAAAACGTGTAGAGTTTACATATAGAGGTATACCCGCAGCTAACTCTCCTTGTGCAAATTTCTGTCGAAATATTAATTTGATATGATTGTGATATATCTACTTCCGTTTCCAGATACTCATTCAAACAATACATTTGGCAATATATCCTATATATGACTTGTAATACATAATTCATACAGAGTAAGAAATTCATATGGAGTACTCACTACAAAAATTAAATTTTATAATGGCATAAAATATACAAAGAAGATCTGAAAATGTCCATGTTCTAAAGTTTTAACTATTTAAGCAAATTTGGATGCACATAAAAAACTTAGGGAGATTGTTTTTACGAAGAACCAGTACTTCAACATAAAAGTACAGTGTAGGTTTAATATAAGAAAATGTTATATTTCTTATGCACAATTTCATACATCTACCAGTAATCTTATAAGAAGGTATAATTAAATAAGTCGATTCCAATAATATTTGAGCCGGTATGTGATTCCTTATAGGGCCATAGACTTGGGATCAACTACCCCAAAATAAAAGGGATTTTTTAAAGTATCAGAGTGCGGAGGAGAGCTTTTAGTAGACAATAAAAAGTAAATCATCTTTCCTTAGTGAATTTCCACTTAGACAAAGATCAATTTCTATTTAGAAGCAATACTTTTCTGTAAATATAGGTTTTCCCGGTCAATTTCATAATTTTGTCATTCAAGTTCATATTCCGAGCATTCAGTTTCACGCATTTCACGCTCGCAGCACTGAATCGGCTTTCAAATTCAAAATCCGGTCTTTCAGATTCACTATCCAAGCAATCAACTGTTAATTTGCGTCATTCAAATTCAATAGGAGCATACATTTTGAGCAATGAGCATTCAAATTCATGTCAAACCGGCGACGGAATCTCGTTGGTCATTCATATTCGTGAAAAGGCAACCATGTTCCAAATAAGTGCATTCAGTTTAAAAGAATTATTTGTTGGTTACTGACTTCTTACTGGCTTCCACTTGTGAGATTGTGAGATTATGTTGTTTATTAGTTTGTCTTTGAATTGACGCATTGTGTGATAAGTGTTGGGGTTATGTCCTTTTTATGTGTGGTGTCATCAAGGAATGATAAGTTAGAAATGTCGTTGTGTTGGTTGGATGCACTGCTGACTGGGCCTTATCATATAAAATTTCTTGAAATGAAAACAAAAAATATATTGAAGAATACATGAACGTGTACAAAGACACGATACACTGAAGAATACATGAACATATACATGATATAAGGACATGATATCATTGAAAGGAGATACAACTTGAGAACAATATAGAATCTTTAAGAAAAATAACATACTACATGGAAGCCTATGAAAATAAGATTTTTGCGTGTGTGTGTGTGTTTTTTTTTTTTTAGGGGGGTGCATGTGGATTGTGTGTGTGTTCATTTTATCGTGAAACAACCAACGTTCGTCCAACTCTCCCCTTCATAACCCCCTTCTTCAAAAATCTATCTTATCTTCTCCACTAATTGAGTGCACGAAGTAGGAAATTGATCACCTGAAAATGAGACTGAACGCCCCAAACAGGCTCATTGTGATTACTGTGTGAATTTGAATGCACAAGTAGGAAATGCAATGCTTGCATTCGGAAATTGAACGCACATGCGTGATTATGATTTTACGGAAAGGAAATAAGAGCGCCAATAAATGCAACTGATCGATCGGATTCTGAATTTGAAAACCCGAATATTTTCACTGGCGTGCGCTTTGCGAATATGAATGCACTTTAATGAATAGGAATGTAAAAAGTATGAAATTGACCGGGAAAACCTATATTATTCACTGTATAACGGGTTTGATATAACTTGGAAATTGTAGGTATGTTTGAGTGTCAAGTCAATGACTTTATTAGTTATCGGGACTAATGCTACTTTGCTACCCTGATAGCAAAGACTGTTCAAAATGACGTCTTAAGGACGTCGTGCCATACGTCAGATAATGACGTCAGTATGACGACAATTTGCACCCACGTTTGACGTCTCGAAGACGTCTTATACTGACGTAATTCTGACTTCTTTCTGGTCAAAGAAGACGTCTTTATGACGTCCTGAAGACATGTTTATTACCAATAGAAGACATCTCTTTTACGTCGTGTGCTATTCATACTGACGTCTTAGAGACGTCTTAAACGTCTTAAAGACCTCAAAAAGATATCCCTTTTTACGAAGAAAACAAATTAAATAGTTAAGCATGAGATAATCGGCACATTATTAAGCTGTCTATATTAAGGTTTTGTCCTATATTCTATTATCATCATATCCTACATTAACTCTATGCACCTACAATCCTATATCCTATACCTAGCTACTACACAGCTGTATCTACTTTACTATGTATATAGGGACAATAGTGCAGCACTTGTAATAAATGGGTGAAGATTACAATTTTTAATGTATTTCTAAAAATACCTCCTCATGACATTGATTGAATTATGTACCATATAATAATTAATGGAAGTACCTTTTCCATCCCAACTAAAAGTGCAATCATTGCATAAAATCCTAAAAATTTATCTATTTCCACAAATTTTTGTCGTTTCCTGTCATTCATGAATATTCACGATTGATTATTATACTCGGATCACGACGTAAATATGACGTCTTTTTGAAGTCTTTTGACTTCATTAAAAACTACAATAGTGAGGAGGTATTCTTTAATTATGAGGAGTCATTTCAAATCGAATTGGAAAATTGTAATGATATTAATTATAATAATAATAATAATAATAATAATAATAATAATAATAATAATAATAATAATAATAATAATAACAATAATATTAATATTAATAATAATGATAAAAACAATGATGATAATGGTAATTATGATAAAGATATTGCATGTGTGTAGTAATATTAATAATAATGATAATAATAATAATGACAATGGAATAATCATTTATTATCTCTTTATCAGCCCGTGAATTCTTTTTTCAATATCGCGCCATTTCTACGAATAACTTCATATCACGGTCGCATCAGTGACAAAATATTCCCTAAATAACTGATAATATAAAATATATATATGTCTGAATATAGCATATCATCATCTCCTGATCATACAAATACAGAAAATATCTCGTAATTGATTGAATATCACGTAATAATATTGTCCTACAAAACTGGCAAAAAGTCTTGTAAATTATACTGACGTAAATGTCATAACATTGCCCTACAAATTTGAAAGTGTTAACCAATTCCAATAAAAAGTTCGGTTATTTATCCCCAATCTCCCCATCCTTCCTTTCACAATGACAACACATCAAAATATGGCAGTTTTGTTTAAGTAATTTTACCTATTTTATTTTATATTATTTTCAGTATCACGTAGGCCAACTGATTACCGCCAGAGCTTCCCAGCTTTTATAAATGGCTATGACAAAAATTTCTCCCCAAAAGTAGGAAATTTCCTGTGTCGGCATACAGGATGCCAAATCTAGTCTTTAAAAGACGTCAAAAAGACGTCTTAAAAATGTCGTTTATTTGGTCATACAAAATGGCTAACAAATGGTCTTTGAAAGACG
The DNA here is from genome assembly GCA_025618425.1 of Heliocidaris tuberculata. Classification (NCBI taxonomy): domain Eukaryota; kingdom Metazoa; phylum Echinodermata; class Echinoidea; order Camarodonta; family Echinometridae; genus Heliocidaris; species Heliocidaris tuberculata. The sequence continues at coordinate 18,585,342 of CM046835.1, read as the reverse complement.
ACATAAAGATGTCGTACTATCGTTGTTAATCTAAATTACAAAAATGGCAAAGTATTGTCTTTGAAAGACGTCATAAAGACTTCATAATTACGTGTCTATACTGTAGAAATATGACGTATTCACAAAACGTTATAAAGACGTCGTAATGACGTTGTATACACGGCGTATGACGAGTTGACCAGTTTAGACCAGTTTACGACGTCTTGAAGACATCAGTCTGCTATCAGGGTAGTTCCTTTTACCAAAATATTTCTGTATTGTATATCGATTTGTTGCTTATAATTATGTGACATGAGCTTTGGCAATACATGATCAAAACTCATCAAATTAAATAAACAAATTCAAAGGCTCAAATATATTAAACATTGTAACTTGGTTATATTATGTCTTCAGAAACTCACCGCAGTCAAAATGTCAAACTACTTCGCTGGAGATCCGACGGTAATATGGATCGTCGTCATTTCCTTCCTCGTATCCTTCGTGCTCGCCATGGGCCTCGGTGCCAATGATGTCGCCAATTCATTCGGTACTTCGGTCGGTGCTAAGGTCCTGACGCTTTACCAGGCGTGCGTAGTGGCTGCCATCTTTGAAACGGCTGGCGCCATCCTTCTGGGCTACAGAGTGTCGGATACCATTCGGAAAGGTATCTTCGACCCCCTTCTCTATAATGGCCGCGAAGAGCTTCTTCTCATAGGAAACCTCTGTGCTTTAGCAGGTGAGAGACTGTTTTGTGTGGAACGAAGAGAGATATTTTTTCTTTTTTCTTTCTTTTTTTTATTTTTTATTTTTTTTTCTTCTAAAAACAAATAGAACAGTGTAACAGCATGTAAACAATAACATAAGAGGAATGGATTTTGGTAAGAATCCTGATCTAAGTGATAAATGACAAACATCTCACCCCGATGTAAGCATAACGAGTCGGACAATATCATTGTCAACGCCGAAGCTGATGTACCCCTTAAAAAGCAGGTTTGTTTAATACAAACCATTTACATTATTTAAATTAGATTACATTGAATAGACTATATCGTAGTCAGCACATGTCACAAATGACCCTAAATATTCACGGATATTTTAAAGATTGAGAGAATGAGTACCTGACATTCATGAACACATATCAAGTATTCGTGTCAGTGGGTATTAGAATTTGTCACAGAAGACCTTTATCTGCTCATGCCCAGCTTGTAGATTGTATCTACGAACTGGCTTATTTAAAGTAAAGAGAAAACATTGTTCTTTGTGTGTAACTTGCTTGATGACATGTGCTAAATAAAGACACTGCGTGTTACATATTTTAAATATCGCCCTTCTAAAAGGATTAAGTAAGAAACCTTAGTTTTTTCACTTTCTCAATAATAATATTTCTTAATACCTGTGCTTCTGTGATTAAGACAACCGCTTGTGTTGAAAAGCCCTTCATATTTGAACGATTTATTTGCAGAAGATGTGCGAATATGTGCAGAATCACAATTGAATCCAGTGATCGGGGAAATGATAATGCTGTAAGCGCTTTGGTCGGTTACATTGTAACTGGTAAGGCGCAATATAAGAGACAGCTGTTATTATCATTACTATTATTATCATTATTATCATTATTATTATTATTATTATTATTATTATTATTATTATCATTATTATTATTATACCAACAAAAGTCGTCTTTTCCTTTCTACATCAGGTTCCTGCATATGGCTCTTTACTGCCACTATCCTCAGGGTACCGGTTTCTGCTACACACAGCATTGTTGGTGCTTCCTTAGGCTTTCATATGGTGGTCTTTGGAGGTGTAGGAATCAACTGGAATGTCGTGGTAGTCATTGGTAAGACATCAGTCATCTCCATTTATTTCATGCTTAAATCATGGACCTTACTACAGATGGACTAATAACGGGAGTCTTTCTTTGATCACATCATGACCGCCGCCACCTGATTATGTGTATGTTGATGAGCACATTCATTTGTCGCGACAATATACGTAATCATGAATCGTCACAGACAAAAGAACTTTTACCTTTCTTCGAATTCATTTCGCTGAAGTGTAATTTCAGGAAACGTATCGTGATTTATGACCAGTTACAGGAGCAGTGAACCCCAAATTATGACAATTTTTGTGATATGAGATTTGATTATTGCAGACTGAAGTGGACACTTGTGGACATGCATCTGACCTTGACTAACTTTGACAAATACATATCCTCTACTGTCCTATTACCTCATATTCCTGGAAAATGGATCGGATAAGTTTCAAAATGAAGTTTAAAATCATTATGTTACAGCCAAATTTACAGGTCTCTTTTGTAAACTACTTCTAATTTCCTACTGAAGAATGCATATACGACAATTTTCATTATTTTGTACGCCACAACTGCACATGCATTTCCATGATTTTAAGCGATTCATTTTCTTCGGCGCATGCATTTGTAGATTTCTCAAGGCACAGTTCTGATTCTTTTATGGCTGACTGGCGGCGGTCGTGATGAGATCAAAGTGGGGAAGCATGTTTGGAATGTAATTGTGATTCTTTTGACAGAGTCAGGTGCATGAATTCATTATGGTACCGATCAGTGTCCATCTGTAGAAGGGCCATGCTTAGATCAATTCTCCGTTGCTATGTAAAGTACAAACAATCCTATGCAAACATTTTTGGCCAAATGTCAATCCCTGCCTGTATTTTTTTTTGTTTACCGCCCCTTACATATTTTTTTTTTTTTTTTGGGGGGGGGGGGGGGAGATCCGAGAGAGAGAGGGGGGGGGGGAGTGAAATATTTATTCTAGATTACTGAAAATGCAAAATGGAAAGTGAAAACGGACTCAGACTTACTTCGATTTATTCTGTATTCTTCAATATTTATGTGTGCATAAGCCTTAATGAATTGAATTGAATTGAATTTTATCAAACATCATTAATTTACATCAATATTCTGTTCATAAACATATAACAGAGTGTATCATACATGTATCATTAATGTATAAACATAAATATTATTTTCTGTTGATTATGTATAAACATAGATGTTATTTTATGTTTTCAATGTATACGAATAAATATCATTTTACGTTGGTAATGTATGAGTCTTATCAATAAGGACATATATAAGTTATAAATAATACATGTCTAGGAATGCAGTACTACATTATTAATAGTTACAAGTAGTTATCTGTTTGAGATATCATAATGTGAGCCCCATATGACTTGCATGTGATTACCATGAACAAGGACGGCTAATTATTACGATCTTTATCAGTTGCATATTAAGTGCTCATCGAACTTTGGAACACTTATTGTTAATCAGTAATTAATCCTCTTTACCGGGTCTGATCAACAAACTCACTAAAATCTTGTTTAGTCAGACTGATAAAACAGATGCGTGCATTGTTCCTTGACCAAATTTATCACTAGTCTTGGGTCACACAAGTCCACCAGTTTAATTAGCTAGGCTTGAAAAAGGTAATGATGTAAGAAATTCAAGTAGACGGTGAACGACAAGCTAAACGGGAACACAAGCGGCTTTTTAAAAAACACTTAATGTAAAAAGGCAGATATGACGGCAGATACAGTTCTCTTTTTGTATTTCATAGCTTTATCGAATTTGCCGGATGTATATGATACTCATTATGAAATACACCGTCACCATCAATAAGCAAGGTCCAGCATCGAGTCGGACATGCGCTTTGTTTGCTCCTTTAATCATCGTTGATATATTATTTCAATGATAAGCTTGTAATTACTTTTGTCGAAATGACAAAAACATTTTTGGGGTTTTTATGTTCTATATAATGATATATTTACAGATTCACAAATTTTTCACTTTATTCTTCATATCAGTACCATTTATGATAAGCACAATCACATAAATAAACGTGGTCGGCAGATTCATGACAATGGGTCTATCAAATCCGTCGAGAACCAATATCTGCAGACACACCTCTATTCAGTTTATTGGGGTAAAGCAGATACACGTGAAATTCGGCATCGAGCTTTACACCTAAACCATGCTCATGAGGCACTCAACCTAATGCAAAATGTGTGACTGTGGTTATATAGTCAGTTTGTTAATGCTGTCCAGTCATATCGATGCAGACATAAATACAATCTAGATAGTAAACCTGGTTTTCCGTATCTACTGTTAAGATAATCACATTTACAACCGGGGTTAGTGTTTTATGAGATCGGCCTGGTTTCATGCAAAGAATTTGGACGTTTCCCATTGTTGTTTTAACCCTTCTTTTGAAAGTTTCTCTTAAAAATCAAAGTAAAATTTACATTTTACTTTGATTATGATTTATTGGTTCTATTACACTTAAGAAAGTATGTCCCGCCTGTACAAAGATATAAAGTTTATGTAAATGTTATTAGATGGGATATTTACAGGATACTGTTTGGTCATTAGGTCCTAATTTCATCAGGTGGGTTGACTTTGTACCTTAAGTACCGAAAACGTTTTATGCTTAGGTTAATTTAGTATGAAACTGATAGAGTTAATTATTATACTGTATTATGTCTAAACAAATGAGGAGAATAATTCATTATTTGTTCTTGTATTGTGTTATTAGTTCAAAAACAAAGTTTATGATAAGGCCAGTTAGAGGTTATGCACTTAGAAATTCTCCTTAACTTGCTAAACTGTTGATCTTTAAAGACTAAAAACTTATCAGTGAGTACTGAGATCTGCATTATGGGAGGGGACCGTATTATGATATGATAAGCTAATCTCCACATAACCAAAATATTTTTTTTTCTTTTGGGAACATACATACCAACCCACAATGCATATATTTCATCCGACTATTTGTATTGAAAAGGCTTGAACATATTTCATTTTTGGTCATAATCTACAATAATTGGAGAATATTATTCTTGAAATGGTCATAAAACGTTTTCGAAGATGTCTAGTTTATGACTTGTATATATGGAAAAAAAGAAAGAAAGAAGAATATGGCACTATTTCTTTTTGTAAAGACACTATTTCTTTCCGTTTCCGGGGGGGGGGGGGTAGAAATTCAATTATAACTCATCGTTTGGTATTTATTTATTAATCAGAACTAACTGATTTTGTCCCCCCCCCAAAAAAAAAAAAAAAAAAAAAAAAAAAAAGTTGGGTTGAAAAATAAAAGTATTCTTTTTGTTGTCTCTCTCTTTCAGTAATATCTTGGTTCGTTTCTCCTGTTCTGTCTGGTTTTATCTCATCCTGTATCTATGGTCTCCTCTATTTCACCGTATTAAAAAGGGTAAGTATAGATATTCAAAATTGTTTTAAATGTGATATTAAGTACTGTTTATTCATTTTTGTGACGTAATCAGGCATTGAGACAAAACTATTTGCCGGACGACTAAAAAATGTAACAGGAGCTATAAAATGACACGGGGTTACGGGTTTAGCCAGCATGGCAAACAATATATTCGCTATCCTATTTTAATCCCTATTGAAATCCCTATTGCAACTTCAAAATATGCTTACTAATGGATTAAATTTCAAGTGAACGATGTTTTTCAAATAAACCTGTATTTCTTATTTTTATTTTGCAGGACAATCCTATGAAATGGGGTATATACACTGTTCCGGTCTGGTACTTCATCCTCATCTTTGTTAATTTCTTTTCCATTTTCTTCGGATCTTCTATATGTAAGTTCCTGCGAAACTACTACTCTATAAAATCAGTTGCAGATAGACATGAAAATATAAATGTGGCGCAGGTATTTAAACTTGGAGCGCCTTTTACCGTCGTTATTTTCCCGACAATAAGTATTGAGGTTATCGATCTGAAGAGGACACATTCGTCTTCCAGCGTATCTGTATTTGGTCTTCTTTATGAAACCCTCCCCATTTCTTTCAGTCTTTCATTGCACAACAGACTGCTTAACCGTGTTAAACAGGTTAAAAGCCAAAGATACTATCACATGTACTATCACTACTATTACTGTTACTAATATTACTATAACTATTATCAACTGTCTTCATGGAAGACCAGCGGCAATCTAATATTGCAGTTGAATATGGACTACCAGCTGTATGTTTTATATAATTGAAAATACCTATACCATTTTCATATTTTGTATCTATGACCGCTATTACATGTATTATTTTTAAAAATTTCTTATGTTTGGAAATATGTATTTATGTGTGTCATTTTTTATACGTAAATAAAAACAAACAAACTATTACCACTGCTACTATTCTTCGACTATTACTACTACTGCTGCTACTATACTACTAGTACTACTACTACTACTACTACTACTACTACTACTACTACTACTACTTGTATTAATACTGCTACTTCTACAACTGCTGATACTACTGCTGCTGCTGCTGCTGCTACTACTACTACTACTACTACTACTGCTACTACTCTACTACTACAACTACTAACACAAACACTTATAATACCTCTCTACCAAAATCATTATATTTAATTTATTTTAAGGAATTTTTTTTTTATTTCCTGTACTACAGTATTTGGATTTGACGAGCTCTGGATTGTAATGGTCATCTCAATAGGTGGTGGACTTCTTGTCGCTGGCTTTGGCTACTTTTTCATTATTCCTTGGATAAAAAATAAAGTTTATAGTAAGTTTATGTTGCTTCTCATAAGGTTTAGCAAAAAAAAAGAACAAATTGGCTTGAAGCTTGCAAGAACACTTAACAGCATAGAGGAAAAAAAAATCACCTACATTTCTGTAGCATAGCTATCATATGAAATTTGTTTGCAGGACGTCAAATTATTCATAACCACTGAACTTAACCAACAAAAATCACGTAATGATATCTTTATAAATAAAACAAATGGAAAGGAAAGGGAAGTCAAAATTGATAATATTTCTATTACAAAAATAGCAATAATTTTTTTTTTCATAATCAGTTTGAAAAGGGTTTAATTTCAGAATCAGTCTAAGGGTCCCCATCTTGTCTTTGTTTGTCATTATCGGTTTTTCCCCCTTCAGTATGCCATATTTCACTGTGACTCATATACATTTACAGCCAATAATTTTCCTTTTAATTTCTATTGTAGAATTAAAGAAACAGGAGAAGCTCGAGCAGGCAGAAGAAGGACGTTCTGAGAACGATCAGGAGCATGAGACTGAATTAAAAGAAGGTGATATATTGATGTCCTATTTTCTTTTTTAAGGGGGTGGCGGGTATATCACAAACAATTTGTAAAATAATCTTCAGCCCTACATATCACACGATTATGGTATATTCATAGTTCACTGCGTCTTTATTGTGGAACAAGACTATTTGAATCGAGACAAAAAGCAGTTCGTAATTACAATTTGCGCATGCGCAGATAAAGGTCATCTGTACCGAGTACAAATGACGTTAAATACGCTGTCAGAGAATGCACACACCAATGCCATTTTAGTATCCACCAAAGAGATGCGTGTGCGCGTACAAACTGGGGGATTTTTTCATACCATCTACTAATTACAAACTGGCTTATTATAAACACTCATATCATTAGGAATCTTGACTTGTTGATGTGATCGATCGACATTTGACATAAACGAAACAATAACACATCAGTTTGGTGATCCGATACTTGCTCCGGCGACATTTGTTATGTCAAAGATGTAGGGTTAGGGTTAGGATTGCAATAGGGTTTTAGGTTAGGTATAATAATACGGTAAGACACTAAGAGTTAAATATATTGTTTAGTTCAGGATAGAAGTTCAGAATTCGGATAGGGTCGTAAATAGACCGCGGAGCAATTGTCGCCGTAGCATATGTTGAGAATCTTCACTCGAGCAAGAAACAATACAGTCTTTCATGAACATCCATGTCTTTTTTTTGGTTGTAAATAACTTTTACTACTAGACTTGCCCAATGATAATTGCAATGGTGATGCCGCCTCACTGGAAAAGAAGAATGTAGACAATCCAGACGCCATTTTGGTTCCAGAACCACAGATGACCAATGGAATGACCAATGGAATGTCTAACAGAATGACCAGTGGAAAAGCTAATGGAGGTAAGACCAATTCCAATGGGACTTGGAGTGCAATTACATGCATAAATTTTCTTCGTCCCATATTCCGGGATCTATATAATTTTAATCACGCATTAATTATGAACTCTGATTACTTCCAGGCCTTAGGTTAAGTTGCAGTAAAAACAAAACACCGATGAATAAAAGATGGATTTAAGATGGTATAAAATCGGATACGTTGAATAAGGGATTTATCAGGTGTTCAATTCGTCTTAGAAAGATGTTACTCATCTCGGCCATCTTGCATTGCATAAAAAGTTGCGATTAAACCATTAACATTAATAAACGCAACTAAAAATGTTAAACGCAAGTCCCAAATACTCAATTCTGATTGGTTGAAAATTAAATTGTTTTTAATTTTTTGAGTTGCGTTGAAACGCAACTTTTTATGCAAGAAGGTCCAGATTACATGTCTTATCAATATAGTTTCTTACCTAATGTAAAGTGGAATATATATCTTTAAATCATAATATCTACAGACACTTTCATGGGAGTAAAGGTCTTCATCGAGTGGACGCACTAGTGGAAAATTAACAAGATAATATTCTCTTATGTTCCTATCATGTATTTGTTTTTATCATTTATCATATGTTTTCACGCATTCGTCTCTACAATATCTTAGCAATTTATGTTTACGATTCCTAAGAAGGCGATGTCGTGTTGTCTTTGCATGTGTAACAGATTACAACACATCAGATATGGTCGAGGTGGATCTCAGTGAAGACGAGGAAAGCACTTCTAATAAATGGCTGGTTAAGAAGGGTTCCAAAGAGTGGGACTCTGTGAAAGATACCATAGAGGTTCGGGCCATCTGCTCCCCGCTACAGGTTGTATCTGCATGCTTCGCTGCTTTCTCGCATGGCGGAAACGATGTCAGGTATGCTGGAAGTTGTTTAGATTCAGCCTTGATTGCAAGTAATGACAAAATGTTAAAGTCTCACAAAACATAACTAAGTCTATGACCAGTCCAGTATTTATAAAACCGTACTAACCAGTGGCGTAGCTAGGATTTTTTACAAGGGGGGGGGGGGGGGGGCAAATTCTGCTTGAAGGGAGACCCGTATTTTTTTCTTCTCTCGCCAGCGCTCCAAAACTTGTTCAGTGGGGGGGGGGGGGGGGGGGGGGGGATGGGGGGGAGGGGTAGCGACAATTTCTTTTTTCGCCAGCCCTCAAAAAAGTCGCTCAGTGGGGGGGGGGGGGGGCAGTTATCAGATATTTCCCTCCATAGTTCTCTGACAAGCAACAAAAAAAAAAAAAAAAAAAAATTAAATTTCGAGGAAAAGTTGTCGGGGGGGGGGGCACTCTGCCCCCTGCCCTCCCCCCCTCAGCTACGCTAGTGGTACTGACTTTAGTCTAGGTTTAACCCGGACTAAGTTGGAAGAGATAGTTAGCTGATTTATGGAGCGCCAACTGTCAACCTCTTTATCCCACAATTCTGTAATATAAATGAACAACAACAACAACAACAAAAATCATGTCTTATGAAGTTAATTTTCTCATTTTTATTTCAAGCCTGGATTAATTTCTTTCATTCATTTGTTTTTAGAGAATTACAGTAATTTGTACAGAATTTTTTAAAAGACATTTGGCACTCCATGAATGGTGAACTATTTAGTCTGCCTTTTAGCATGTTTAGAATACGTGCCTATCCATATAAATTTACAATTTAGCCATAACTGTTTTCTTTCTCTTTTGTAAACAGCAACGCAATAGGTCCATTGATCAGTATCTGGGTCATCTTTACTACCGGTTCAGTGAACCAGGAGACTATTACCCCTGTCTGGATCCTTCTCTACGGTGGTGCTGGCATCTCATTGGGCCTCTTCCTATTCGGTCGTCGTGTTATCAAGACAATAGGAGAAGATCTCACTCCCATGACCCCGTCAAAGTAAGTCGATTTAAATATTGTCATTTAAGATATGATTCATTTTGAACAATGTATGTCATTATTTGAATGAAATCCAATATTAAAAGATTAAAATTCAATCCTCAAAATTGTTGGCAGTCGAACATGTGGGAGAAAATTTGAATTTCGAGTAAAGTCAAAATGCTAAAATGGTAAAATAATGGTACAAGAGGTTGTGATATTTGTAGTAAAATAGTTGTCATTCCTCGTGATGTATAAGATGAACGAAGGGGAGCGTGACGCAATTAAACGAACGGTATCAGGTTATGTTAGCTAAGATTTAATTTGTATAGCCATTTTTGAGCAATCAGAGGGAATTTATACTTGTACTTGTAACTTCTATAAAATCTATTACCTAATTCTTCTTTCAGTGGCTTCTGTGTCGAGCTTGGATCTGCCTCGACGGTGCTTCTCGCTTCCAACCTCGGTATCCCTATCTCCACCACCCATTGTCAGGTTGGCTCCGTCTGCGGCGTAGGCTGGCTGAGAACACGTAAGGCCGTTGACTGGCCTCTCTTCTCGGGGATCTTCTTTGCTTGGGTAGTGACCCTTCCAGTTACCATGATGCTTAGCTCAGGTCTCATGGGATTCCTGCAACACGTCGCTCCGGGGAGCTGTGATCTGGTTCCGATCCCGATAGACCCCACTAACGCAACCGCAGTTGCAACTACCATGGGATTGTTGTAAGAAACGCAAGATTATTACGGCTGCAGATTTGGTCAGAAGAACCTACCTAAAAAGGCGTGATGGCTCAGTAGCAGAGCTGCAGTGGTCTCGTAACTGATGCACTAGTGCCTCTTGGTAAGGCATATATCCTCAATTACCAAGTCCCTGAGATAGGACTTAAAACTGGAGGTCCCCAGTTGCTTAACTACAACTACACACTGTTTCTGAACATAGGGTAAATACAATCATAATTTTATCATCGCGATCGTGATTTTGTGGCGTCATAACGGAATTGAATTCGTAAATTAATTTTTAGAACAGGGTATTTTCTTCACATGTAGTTTTTCTATCAAAAAGATAGAATAGAAAATAGTTTTATTTTTATCACATATTTAGGAAAAACAATCAAAACAATAGCATATCAAAGAAAACAAAAATTAAATCATTAAATAACATTGGCTTGTAAAAGATAATTTATTGACTAATTACTTACTAAGGCAGATTCTAAAATGTCAACAACAACAACAACAAAAATAGAAGAGAAAAACAAGCATTTTTGTGTAAATCCCTTCATATACATACTCATATTAGGGGGATAGGCTCCAGATCAATTTCTAGTGATCAATGAAGTTGACCAGACTTCAACCTCGTGTGAATTAATGCGACCAGTCAAAGTTGCATGAATCGTTGCAGGAAAAAATATCACAAAGACACTAGGATTAATAAAATGTAACACAGAGAAATGTTTCAGCTGGTGGGAAGTGGATGATTAAACCTGACTTGGACGATATTGAGGGCAGACTAAAAACATGAAAAACACGATTTGTAAACTGAAGTTAAAAGCTGTAGCCAGAGGAAAAGGCTGAATTGACGGAGATTATCTATTTTGCTGTTTGCTTCAAATCAATCAATGTGGCATTTCACAAGAGGCTACCAAAATTGATACATATCATTGTTTTGCATAATCTTAAAAAACTAGTAAAGGTTTAACAGACTAGATTTAGAAAAGAAAATCATTAAACAAAAAGCTTCAGCCATTTACACTGCCAGTATACACGTGAATCGTTGTAGAGATTTCTTAGAATAAAACTGCTTGATATTTTCAATGTTATTGTACTGCTGCGTATACATGCAAAGCTAGCTGACACAGAAACGATTTTTTTATTTTTGACAGCCACTTTTATTCAAATAAGATTTACCCACAAAAAGGCTACTGTGGAATCAACTCTTTATAAATTTCTGTTCATTACTGAGCGAAATTTCCTGCTCACAAATATTGGGGGTCAATGTGAAGTCGACGCGTTAAAATACGACGTGTTTTATTTTTAAGTATGAAATTTACCAATTTACGTAACTTGTTTGAGCAGTTCTTTCAACCTTGATCAAGATTTCACACTGTTGATTATGTGATGTGTTTTTTAATTGACCCAAAATGATAAAATATCCCTCTTTAAGCCTATACTGCTTAATTGTCTATTTTCAAGAATAAGTATATCGAGTTATGATTTCAGTATATTTTTAAGAGTTTGTAAAAGTATTTGTATATATTTTATAAATGTAATTCATATATGTATATATATATATATTTATAAGCCAAACTATATTGAAGCATTTGATATGCTGCTTCATATTTTTTTTGCATCAAAATGACGATTTGTGTATTATATAAATGTAAAATAGTATAGCACTTTGTGTTGACGTCTTTTGGGTTTTCCCCAAATTTTTATGCAATATTTCTAGCCGAGTTTGCGTCAGAGCAAGTTGGCAAAAATAACTTGTTGTGATGTTTGATTGGAGTGTTTGACATGCTTGACAAAATTGGTATAAAGCGATTAAAACTATAAATCAAATGAGTTTTTGGTCAAAAAATTAAAGGATAATCGAGGCTAAAGTTCAAGTCGAAAACAGGTTTTATATAATACAGTTCATACCTTTGTATATTATACAAACATAATTCGCTTATCAAGCAATATAAGAGAGAAAGAGGAATTAAAAAGATAAGTTTAAAAGAGAAAGAAAGAACGAGATAAAGAGAGAGAGAGAGAGAGCTAGGAAACAAAGAGATAGAGAAGAAAAGGATGCCTGTCTGTGTGTGTGTGTGTGTGTGTGCGTGAGAGAGAGGGAGAGAGAATTTATAGATAAATACAATGGAGAATGAGAAAAAGAGAATGTGAGAGGGAGAGGGAGAGAGGGGGGGGGGAATAAATAGTTAAAAATAGTGAGAGATAACGAGATAAAGAGAGAGAGGGGTGGCTGGAAAAAAAAAACGATAGAGAGAAGCGAAAAATGCATGTTGGGTGTGTATAAGAGAGAGGGAGAGAGAGAGGGGGAAAGACAGAGGGAGAGATAATTTATCGAAGAATGAGAAAGAAAAAATATGAGTGGGAGAGGGAGAGAGAGAGAGAGAGAGAGAGTAAATACCTTGAGTAGGTGTGTTTAAAGTAAATTCTCAGTACAATGGATGTCCTAGAAAAAAAAACCCACATAAAATAAGAACAAAACTGCAATAAACAAATGTCACTTCCTCATTATATGGATTAGATGTTATTGTGTCCTGAGGATCACATCTCATTTCAGTCCACATCTTCATCATTTCATTCCCACACTCTTTCTTGTTTGTTTTCAATCTCCTACCCTAATCTCCTTGCCTGTTTCCTATCTCACTAATAACTGCTCCATCCAACAACATTGACTAATCCATTCCAGCAAGCACCAGCTGTATATTATGTAACTACCCTGTGCATATACTGTGTATATATATGAGAGTTGTTCTATAAATAAAACACTTGCAGTTTGATACTACATCGATGCAGTCATGACTTTGTTCTTTGTCTTCGAGTAGCAACAGAACACAAAATTGGCGACGAGGATGAAGCCTAACGCTCGGCTTCCATTAGGAAGAAAGGGTGGTGTATACCAGGACCTAGTGCCTACTATGTAGGTAGCCAAAGGAAGAAAAGGAGAAGAGATATGCCAGAGAACGGTACCAGAAGGGGAAACCGATAGAGAGGCTGAGCTTCGAGTAGAGACAGAGATGGATCCGCCACCACCGTTTACGTTTCGGTTGTACGAGACAACGCCCCGATGGCTAGAGTGGCTGGGAGGATTCCAGAAGTACCTGCAAGCATCAGGGGTAACATTAGCAAGTCAGAAGTTTGGACTGCTGATGTATCTTGGGGGAGAGGCTCTCCAAGATTTGTTCGAGGAACTCGCTCCCTCAGTTAGCAGCCAGGACGGCCACGACAACTACGAGGTAGCAGTGGAGGCTTTCTCGAACTATTTTGATCCGACACCAGCTGTCGAGGAAGAACCTCTAGTTACAAGCCACGACGGCGACGACGACTACGAGGTATACATTGATTACCCCTTATCTACCTCATCTATCGAAGCCTACAACATCCCCGAAGTCAGCAGCCACGACGGCGATGACGACTTCCAGATCGAGGACCACGAGCGCTTGTACGACAGCTTCGACCAGCTCGACCAGAACCGCCAATGCCAGCTAGAGCCAGAAGCTGCGCAGGAGATTGACGACCCTTACCAAAGGTCAGAGCAAGACAATGACACCGAGCGCCATCATCACGGCCTCGAGGAGGACTGCCAGCAAGAGTTAGACGCTGCGCAGAGTCTGCTTCCACCCCTTGCGAAGCACGAGACAGAGCCACCAGACGACTCCAGAGATGAGGAGGATATCGAGTGCCAGCGCCACAGCCTCGATGACTACAGCCAGCCCGACACAGCTGCGCAGAACGATCTGCTTCCAGAGAAGCAGGATCCAGAGCCCCCAGACATTCCAGACCATTTCGAAGTTCCGGAGCCAGAGGTCGACGATATCGACATGATCGAGCGACAGGATGACAGCCCCGACGACCGCCAGCTGGACGCTGCGCAGATCCAGCTTCCACCTAGGAAAGGTGACGACATGAGACGAGACCTCGACGACTACGTCAGCAGAGAAGATGCACTGGCAGACGCTAGTTACGCCACGCCCAGGCGACGCCCAGATCCCGCTCCCGACGACGAGCAATCTATTTTTCAAGTGCCCGATATCATCACGACCCGCGATCCAGCCGTCGATCCGCGATCACAGACTAGAAAGCGAGCTTGATTTAGTGAATAGGAGTCAGCGTCTTAGAGCACCAACAAGATTTCCTGATTACATGGACCTATCCCCGACCACGATTAGCCAAGCCCTAGATTTTCTTCTCGCGACAAAGGAAAAAGATACAGTCGCAGAATTGATTGTGAAAATTAGCGTATATCTTAGACTGGATGAGAGGCTGTTTTCAGTTGACCCCCAGGAGGATTTTTATACTTACAGTTATATCGTTTTATGTTGATCATAATTGTGATCAGTTGACCCCCAGGAGGATTTTTATACTTACAGTTATATCGTTTTATGCTGATCATAATTGTAAACTGTCATTCTAACAATGACCCAGTATCTTGGGCGAACAATGAACTCAGTGAAAAGACTTGAACAGTTTCAATGCTTAACGATTTTTAGCACTCTTTTGCTTATTATTTCAGTCATCATGCATCAGTCATACATGTATTTATTTCTATAATCGGATGATACCAGTTCTGTAGAGTGGAGTCAAGCAGTCATTCATGTCATTTTGAGTTGTTTTATTTTGTATTCTTCTGAAGAAAGAGAGAGAGAGAGAGAGAAGTAAGCCTTAAATCCTTTTCGAAGTCAATCAGTTGCTATATTTTTTTGAAATTACATTTCTACCATGCATTGTTTAGAGTCAGGAACACTCTTTGGCAGTCGCACAAGAACTACTATACTTTGTTACTGTTGATACTTTGCTATGAAGAGTCACGTTCACTCTTGTTTACTTTTATTCAGCAACGACACACTTAATGCATATTGAGTTCAGCGAGTAATATTGTCATATTATTTAAGGCTTACTTCTCTCTCTCTGACATTGATTATTGTTACCACAATCAGTCATTTGTAATTGTCTATAGTGTTAGCAGTAAGTTTCACTCATAGATTTGGATATTTATCTCGTTGCATTTTCTTACATGCCTATTGCTTACAAGAATCTATACTTTATAAGAGTTTGAGAATTTGGCTGAATATAGTGCTCTGCAGTCAAAGTTATAGTTGACAGTATGTAATTTGTATTTGTTTGTTTTATTCATTCAGCACCTCGTATGTTAGTCAGAGATCGACTAAAGGACATTTATTGGGAGGATGTATTCGTGATACACATGTAGGTTTTGTTGCGAAAAGTTTGATATGCTATGCTCCAATTTTAATCATTAACAGAGAGGTTTGAGCAATTTGTATGTACTATGTTAATGATTACAATTCCATTGATTGGTTTCTACTTTCTGGATTGACAAAACTGAAAACTCTTTAGGAGCAACCCGATTCATTCATGTTTACTATATAATGTTATTGCTATACGTCTGAGAATTGTTACAGGTTATTTTGTCTGCGTTTGGACAGTGGAGATTTGATTTAAACTATTTTGATAAGATACGTTTTTATTCAAGAAGGAAAGGGATATTGTGTCCTGAGCATCACATCTCATTTCAGTCCACATCTTCATCATTTCATTCCCACACTCTTTCTTGTTTGTTTTCAATCTCCTACCCTAATCTCCTTGCCTGTTTCCTATCTCACTAATAACTGCTCCATCCAACAACATTGACTAATCCATTCCAGCAAGCACCAGCTGTATATTATGTAACTACCCTGTGCATATACTGTGTATATATATGAGAGTTGTTCTATGAATAAAACACTTGCAGTTTGATACTACATCGATGCAGTCATGACTTTGTTCTTTGTCTTCGAGTAGCAACAGAACACAAAAGATGTCGTTTCAGTTACCATCACTACTATCTGGTAAGTTATTTTCAAGACTCATAATTGATTCATATATACATATACAGTGCGTATAAGAAAAATATATCCCCTTTGATAGCTTGTAATTAAAAAGCAACGTGACCTTGAAATTTATTTTATGGTCAAGAGTAACTTGTTACTCAGACTCATTCATGACTTTTCTGCCAGGGATGACTGAGCACCAGCGTTTTTAAAGAGTGTCGTCAAAATCTCCTTGTATCAAGTTTGGGCTGATGCAAAGAAAGTCATTTTGTGTTACTTTAATCTAAAAGCCTGTCAAAAGTTGATTTCTCTTTTGTACCTTAATGCCTCATTGATTAAAGCTATACATTGTATCTAAGCTTTCACATGACCTTGTTTCAATCCAAATGGTAATCACAAACAGCCTTCTAACTCCTTGTCTCATGATAACTAACAACTCACTGCATTGTTACCATTTCACCTGCATAACGTGCACAAGGTGTTGGTTTTTTTTTTTTTCAAGCACATGAACTCAAAGGTTGTGACTCTAAAGACTGAAAATATACAACGAAGGATACATGTGTTGATAATTACCAAAGTAATTGATAGTTAACTTTCATAAAAAAAGACAGGTCCAAATAAACTTTGTTCATTAATTTTGAATGACTCAATAAAAAGGCTTTCCTTAAATAACAGATGTGGATGAAACCGAGATTGTGTCATCATGGCAAAGAAAACATAAAATTTGGTGGTAATAAGCCTTTTCTTGAGTTTGAGTTGACATTAACACCTTTTCTATTCAAATGCGCGAAATCAATTGAAATAACAAAGCAATGTCCCTTGTCCTTGTGTGGTCTTGATGTATTGTTCTGTTCTGTGTGGTCTTGTATCGTGTGTCGTTTTAATAATAATAATAATAATAATAATAATAAATAATGATAATAACAATAATAAGCGCTTTTCCAGAAAACTGATCAGAGCGCTATTACAGCACAAAAAATAACATACATAATAACATAGCAAATAGTAATAGAAATACATGTAGTAATTATGGATATACAAAGAATTGAAAGATATTTAAATATTCATTAACAGTGATATTATCAGGCCTATCGTCTGCTGAGAGTCAAAAAGGTATTATCACTATTCTGGTTCACAACAGACGATATGAACTGGATTAATTATGATGGGAAAAGTTGGGATTTGAGTTTCTTTTTGAAAGTTTCTTCTGTATCACATAGGCGGAGATGTTGTCGTAGAGTGTTCCAGATGGCCGGTCTAGCATATGAAAATGAGCGTTCGGCTGCCTTGGTATTGGTGCGTGGGATTTGAAGTAATGTTTTATCGTTCTGTGAACGGAGATGGTATCTTGAAGCTGGAGGGGTAATAACTAAGTTCGACAGATACCGTGGAGCAGTATTCTTCCTGCACTTGTATACCAAAAGGGCTAGTTTGAATTCAATTCGTTCTTTGATAGGAAGCCAGTGTAACTGTTTCAACAAAGGAGCACTGGGCTCTATTTTCTTTGCACCAAGTACCAGACGAGCCGCTCGATTTTGGATTTTCTGAAGCCTTTTCACATTGCCAGCATTTACATTTGCTAGCAGAGAATTTCCATAGTCAAGCCTGCTCAAAACAAGAGAGTGCACTGCATGATTACATGCGTCCAGTTTTATATCCTGTTTATGCTCTTGTTTTAATAAATGATACTTTGATATTTAAGTTAGGGAACCTGAATTACAATTTTTGCTTTCCAAAGTTTCCTCCACAGTAATGCAGCTAGTATTTATTTACTTATCAATTAGAGTGTGAATTTCATTTTGTTTTAAAACCGAATTTATGTGCCAGATTTCATTCTTAATGGTTTTTCTATATGCTCATAATGATTTTTGTAAAGTGAAAGTCTTTGTAAATTATTATATAAATGAAATTAAATAAATAAATGAAATGAAATGAAATGAAATTGTTTTCAAACTGAAATGACAAATGGTTTTGACGCACATTCTTTGCTTCAGCACAGACTTAGTACAAGAGGATTTTGGCAATACATGTACCTTTTGAAAAGCCTGCTGCTCAGTCATCCTTTACAGCACGGTTATGAATAAGGTATCATTGGACAGAATATACGTTGCTCTTTACTATGAAAAAGATTTTAAGCCCATATACTTTTTTGATAGGCACTTTCAACAATAAACAAAGGACTTAAATGCTTAGTAGAATGGGTAAAAGCAAGCAAGTTATCACTAAACATACTAAAGACAAATTTTATGTTGTTCAGTAACACCTTGCAAAACTTACCTGGAAATATATTTTTGGAGGGCGCGCCGCTTGGAAGGGTATCATCAACAAAATTCCTAGGGCTTACGATTGAAGATAAACTAAACTGGAACATGCACATACAAAATATATCCAAAATTATTTCCCGGAATATTGGAATAATGAATAAACTTGAATATTTCTTCCCTTAAGGACTACACTTTTCATACTATAATTATTTTTTTACTAATATTACTTTATCTTAATTATGGAATAATGGCTTGGGGTAACGCTAATAAATATCTTACAGATAAAATTACTATCTTACAAAAGAAAACTATAAGGATAATGCTCCAGTTCCTTCAGATAGCAATGCTTTATTTTACATATCAAAACTTCTAAAGTTTCCAGATTTATTTCTTTTCCAAACAGGACTATTCATGTTTAGATTGAATAAAAACGAACTGCCACACGCTTTCATTAACATGTTCACAAGAAACAGTTCCATACATAAATACCCAACAAGACAATCCAGCCGTTTCCACCTTCCCGCACCCGTACTCTTTTTGAACGCAAAACCGTCTCTTTCTACGGCCTGAAATACTGTAACTCACTTAGCAGCAATATAATCAATTCCCAACGTCTAAACTGTTTCAAAAGCAAGTTGAAAAAAATATCCCATCTTCTATGCAATGAATTCAAACTGAGCGAGCAGGACCCACCTCTATCTCTCTCTCGCGCTCTCTCTCTCTCTCTCTCTCCATTTCTCTTCTCTGTCTTAATCCCTTTACACCCCTCCTTTTTCCTGCCCTCTCTCTCCCTTCTCCTCACACACAGACACACTCACTTTCTTTCACTCTCCTCCTTCCTCCATCCCCCATCTCTTCATTCTCTTTTGTTTCTACACCGTCTTGCACTTTCATTTTACTTTCACGCTTTAGTTTTTCTTGTGGGTTGAGGCATTTGTCCTTCTACCTCAACTCACTTATCAATTCTCTCTTATCAATAATTCGCTTTTCGTAATGATGCTTCATGAATTAAATATTACTGAACGAGCCAATCGTAATTAAGTTATATAATTTTCTGGACATGTAATATACAAGCTTTGCTTCTAAACATGTCCAACTGTTTTCAACATCAGGTCAATGTTAGTGCATCATATAATTTACTTACTGATATTTCATTATGTGCCCATATCTACGGCAAAACATCATTGTTATATTATTGTTGTTATTGTATTTATTTCATGTTATGCACTGCAGTATTATGTTCATATGATTGAAAACAGTCAATGAAATCTGAAATCTGAAATCAGTATATTTTATATATATATATATATATATATATATATATATATGTGTGTGTGTGTGTGTGTGTGTGTGTGTGTGTTATACTATTAATACATGGTTGGGAGTGCGTTAGTACGATCTGGCAACACAAAGGTTTTTATCGTGGTGTACTAACGCACGAGGCGTAACAGAGTGTGTTAAGCCCCTTTCACAATTGGTCTGCGACCGTTTGCGACCATTTGGTCGCACGACAGGCTGCAACAGGCTTCAATCGCCATCGATCTCATCAGGTCGCAGAAAGGCATTCACAAATGCAACAGCGGTCGTAAAACAAAAGCGACTAGAAGAGACCGTTGCACGAGTAAGTCGCATTTGCTCGCATATGCTCGTGCGAGTGGTCTTGCGTTCACATGCGAGTGGCTTGACGCCAATCACAATAGTCGCACGATCGATTGCATGGTCGTGCGAGTGGATGTGAGACCATGCGATCGCTCGTGCGATTGAATGAGACCGGTGCAAGTGGTCGTGAGAGTATTCGTGCGAGTGGCATGGGGTATAAAAACCCCTTCGACAATTGACCGGTAGTCAGTTTCAAGTTGGCCTTCTTAATAGTCAAGATGCCAAAGAAGAAAGTTACAAAGAAGAGAAAGTTGTTAGAGGAGGGCCCTGTTGCAGAAGATCATCTCCATAGTCCCCCTATATATACCCCCGAGGTATAGTCGCCTACAGTCTCATACAGTCGTGCAACGGTAGTACAACGTTGTAAGATGTGCTGCGATCGGTCGTGCAACAGTCTCATGGTCTTAGCACAATCGCACCCATTCGCAAGACTGGTCGCTATAGGTCGCTAGCGCACGTGCGAGTGTTGCATGACCTCCAGCCCACCCACTGCGACTATTGAGTCGTGCGAACTCTCGCATCTAATCATGCAACGTTGTGCAACACTCATACGAGAATCGCACGACTGGTCGTACGACCTAATGCGAGTGAATCGATCGCATCTGGTCGTGTCTGGATTTTGAGCATGTTCAAAGTTCAGATGCGACCAGTCACGACCGCCTCAGGTTCGTGCGACCGCCTGCAACGACTGCGAGTGGTCGCAAGACACCAAGCGATCGGTCGTGCAACACCCCGAAAAATCTGTTGCAGGCGGTCGCAAACTGGTCGCAGACCAATTGTGAAAGGGGCTTTAGACACCACGATAAAAACCTGCGTGTTGCTGGATCGCACTAACGCACGAACTCACAACCATGTATTAAAAGTTTTATAAAACGGGTCTACAATCTTAGTGTTTTCTTACAATCTTAGTGTTTGATCCGGATTAGCCGTGTGTTAGTCCCCTCGCCGTGCGTTAGTACTTTTTTTTGCATGGTCACGTGGTGTTATTTGACCAATCAGGATGGCTACATTCTTGAACCCGTTTTATAAAATATAAATAGTGCATGGTCTATCATGCACTATCCTGGATTATGTGCACGACAAATACTAAATTATCCCGAGTGCAGTTTTGTTTCACTGAGGCCGCAGGCCGAGATGGAATAGACCTGCAAGAGGGATAATTTAGTATTTGGAGTTCATATAGTCCAGTAATGGTGCTTATATAGAACATGCACTAATTGTTATAGTAAATAGACCCCTAGATATATTAGAACTGTTATTGTGTGTTAGGCAGCCCGAGGTCTATAAATTTATGGCCTAGATCTACTGCTGATTTCCTAACTCTACAAAAGTTGCTTATCTCACAAAATTAACTCCAAATGTTAGCTCTCCAACCATGCCAATGATGTGTAACACTCTGAACTCCAAAAACTTGAAATTGAATGCTGAGAGCGATGAAATTCAAACGATAGCAATTGTAAACAAATGACTCACCCCCCTATTCATTTAACACGTACAGGATTCCCCGTGCAGAAATCAAAGTTATAGTGCACGACCGTGCACAATAACAAATTTTTGCACGTCTTTTTTTTTTTTTTTTTTTTTATGCGTATCTAACCAATCACAACGCGTATTGTACTTACACTATTTACTATATTATATATATATATATTTGTGAGAAATGAAAATAAGAGAATAATGGTTGCGTAGCTTAAATCAAAGTTCCCCAGAGCTGTCCTCCCTTTTTGAATTTTTGCAAAGGTTGAAAAAATGTCTCCGCCGGAAATCGAACCCGGGACGTTGGCTTAGAACGCCATTGCCTTAACCACTAGACCACGGATACGGGCCAGTGATTTCGGCGACACCAGATTCAATTTACCGACAGACTGACAAATTTTCAACCTTATTAATTAATTACTTTGTCGGGGGCAGGTGAATTATTAATATTTGAATAATATTTTATCACTTTTAGATATAATCTTCCACCTGTTTCTCTTACTCTCTAAGTCTCTATTTCTTTCTCATCCTCCCCTCTCTTATTTCTCTCTCTCTCTTTGTCTCCGTGATTCCTTAGTCACACCTCGAATGTAATGTTATCTCTTGTTCGGTCTGTTCTCGGTCTGGGGAGCGTTTCATCAAGTGTTTTGTCAGTGATTTTCACCGACAACTGTTGTAAACTACTGAAATCCTTGGATCTGATTGGCTGAGAGCAAATTTGTCGGTGAAAATCACTGACAAAACACTTGATGATACACTCCCCAGACCGAGAACAGACCGAACAAGAGATAACATTACATTTATGAAAAAAGCTTACTGATTGAAGAAAAGAAATCTTCTCAGAACAAATTTCATTGATATTCATCAAGTCTTATGTATTGTTTTGATTCTGAATTAAATTATGGTATTTGCTAATTTTTTCGCCAATAGGAATACATAATCAAAATATGGCTCAATATGAATATCTACTTTCAAAAATCTTCTCTTCATCAGAAATACAGAAATTATAAGGGTGATTGCACTGCAGTTGGTTTGCTCCGTAAAGAATGCTATTAACTTTAACCCAACACTGTCATTTTCGCATCAGTTACTGTCTTTCACACTGTATATATAAACATTACTCTGCATTCAAGTTTAAAGTATTTTATTACGTTTTCTCGGGTAAAGGACAGTATATAGCTACTACATGCACAAAAAAATCAAGCAATATGATGACAAAGTACATAATATATTATGAATGGTCTGTGCTCAATTTCCTATATAATTAGAACGCAAAGGACTACGGGCACTTTTGCCGGGATGCTGACGTCTCTTGACCAAATATGAATATGAACTCACCATGTTCAAACACTTTAAAAACCCCTGAGGGTGGCGGAGGGGGGGGGGTGTTAAAACTTGGAAATTTTAAAAGGCAATCCAACCTTTGTAATAATTTGATTTGTGTGAAAGAAGAAATATCGGAGAAGCAGATTAATTTTATGAAAGTTTGAGCAAAATCTTACAAACAATAAGAAAGTTGTTATTTTTAAAAAAGTTGTAATCGCTATGGATTTCAAATTTTAAATTGGCCGTATTCGTAAGGTCACTGCATGTGATGTAGCGGCTGTCAACTTCCCATTCGCTCCAACTCACAAAGTGACTAAAATGTCAATATTTCAAAATGTATAACTTTTAGGATCTTCTTATTCATGTTATTTTGGGAGGACCTATAAACATGATAAAAATGTGCAATCTACAATACATTTTGTGTACTGCCCAGAGCTAGCACTGTACCTTTAATTGAAAATCTCGTTTTCGTTATCGTTATATTAGATCTGGTCACATTTGTCCAATAACGATAACAAAAACGAGATTTTTCATTAAAGGTACACCAGAGAGCTGCCCTAGTAAATACAGACACGGGAATACTCCTGAGGACTCACCACATACTACCTTTAATGCAAAATCTTGTAATCGTTATTGTTATCGAACAAATTTGACCAGCCTTTTATGTAATATGTAATATGAAATCCATTTCTCCTATCTCATTGTAAACGGTTTGATAACCGTTGATCTCATTAATGTTTGGCCAGAGTAAAGAATAAAACTTCAACGGTTGAAAATTGGGAATTTCCCATTTGATTGCAAAATGTTTGACAATACAATACCCTATTTTAAATGACGTAATAAAGATACAAACAAACGAACGTTTCACACTTGAACCAAAAACTGAGAATGCTTTATTTTCAAAGAAATATGCGACGAATGTTATTTTCCGATAGAAATAGTGTTATGTCGAGCTCAACTTCACACCAGGTTTTGAAAAATAATATTATTTCTATTAGCTCCCTTTGAACAGTTCAAAGTCCTGTCAAAGAGTAAATGCTGTTTCTCGTTCTGTATCAATGTCTTCACACGTTGATTTATATTTTTATATCAATATATTTCTTCAGAATATGACTAGTAAAGAATTAAAGGATATAAATTTTAGTTAGTTATTATATTTTTTAACTGATCTGAGTAGATATGATGATGTTCTAAATTGTTGGTTATATACATGTATGTTTGGAAAGTTTCACAAGAAAATGGTTTGAAATATTAAAAGGTGATTTCTATTATTCAAGCTACCGATTTGCAAACATAATTAAAGAAATGTCGCATTAAACTAGGAATAAGCATAACTACAATCTGCAAGTGTCTTTAACCTTACTTCATTGTTTCTTGTTTTGTTTTGTTTTGGTTGTTTTGTTGTTGTTGTTGTTGTTTTTTGGTGTTTTTTGCCTTTTTTTTCTAGTCCCAAGAGGAGACACCTTACCGACCTGTAAAGTTTTGCTCGAAAGAATGCAGCAGTGGGGAACTACTCGCATTAAACTGGGAATGAGCATAACTACAATCTGCAAGTGTCTTTAATTTACTTCATTGTTACTTGTTTTGTTTTGTTTTGGTTGTTTTGTGTTTTTTGGGGGGGGTTTTTTTTTGCATTTTTTTTCAGAGTTCCAGGAGGAGACACGTTTTCGACCTTTAAAGTTTTGCTCGAAAGAATGCAGCAATGGGGACTACTCCCACAAAGAGTAACAAATAATCCTATTGTAATAAACCCCAAAATATTTGTAAAATGAATGCAGAGTGCAATGCTCTTTTTTGACATTCTCTCTATTATCTGGAATATTTATGATTGTGCCTTTACATTTCTCAATTTGACTTTAGCAGTATAGAGCCCTTTTCCCCAGTTTATATACACTTGTATGCTTTTTCGTTCTCTGTGTATTAAACAAGCGATATTAGGCAAAGGATTCAGTAAGATATTAAGGTGTTCATCGCCTTTGCTTGATGATGGCAATGGACAATGCCTTCGAACATGAGAGGGAAAACCAGCAACTCATTTATGACGTCACTAATCGCCTCATCAACAATATATTGAGGGGCGTAATGCCTCAGGTGCAGAGACTTGGTAAGGAAGCTGTATTTTTCATGTAGTCCTGCGTCTTTAACACTAACCAAATATAATTTTCCTCTCTTATCAGATTCTTTATTATCAGTTTGTTAAAAATTCCTGTTCCTCTTCCACAACATACTCTATGCCTTGCACATACGGACTGTATAATACTGTATATATTATTCTTAAAACTCTATGAATTTTCAATATCGTCTAACTTATTTATGATTATCCATTATTTAAATTTGCTTTCGAAATTTCTCTGTAAGATGAATGAGAGGAATAAAATAAAATGATATTAAATTAATGTACATGGAAAATATCACTGTATTTTGTCATAATATCCGCCAGTATTTAAAAATATTGACAAATTATGGGAATCAAATCATTTTGATTATTTGATTTTTTGTATTGTGTTCCATATGATATAATGGTATATCGAGTTATCTTCAAACAATGTTATTTACCTCAAGAAAGAATGAATCAATCTTAACAAAAAAACTACTCTATAAAGGGTGACTGACTGCAGTCAGATTCAACTTCTGTTCACGATATGATAATTTTAATATATATCTGCTTATCAGGTCACCCACCTGTAATCGTCATTTTTGCCTTTACTAATGCATAATTCGGCAATAAAAGTGTAATTCACAATATTTGCCTTTTCGTTATTTAGGTATGTCATTTCAACAAGCTCAGCCCATATTGGATAGTCTTAACGTGGACCAAGAGAAAATCAAATCCCTAAAGACCACTCTGGCCAGGAAGAAGATGAAAGTAGCTATCTTTGGACCGTAAGACTGCATTATCTATTTTGTTCCTTCACTTAACCCTTTCAAGACAATTGACCACATTTTGTGGTTTGGCTCAATAACTTTTGATCTTGAGCTCTAAAAAATATATCAGATGCACGAGTAGAAAGAGCAAAATTTTCTGCACACACTATGTCCATTTTTATTGCATGACCATATTGCGTTTGATGCCAGGAATTTTAAAAACAAGAATAAGCTTTGAGATCCTTAAATTGGCAACACATGAGAGGTTTAAAATCATTGTTTTTTCACCAAAATTGGTAATTTCTTTCAACTATTCAACAAATCTCTAACCATGTATATTGTTTTCAAAGACATTACACCTTATTTGAACCATGTAGCACTAAAAGAAAAATATTAGTGTTGCCAATTTGAAGAACAAAATGTGATCATTTTAGCCCTTAAATAATCCCTGTCCTGAAAGGGTTAATATGGATGTCATTCTGAAACATGTACATGCAACCTAATGCTCACCATGAAGGCTAATTTTACTCGCCTTTCTCCTTCTTGTACTCGCGGAATGTCAAGCTTGTACTTATTAGAGCCAAATGTATACGCATACTGAGCAAGCTATTGTAGGCAAATGATTTTTTTCCCTTATCTTTGTTTTGATTTATCAAAATCAAATGGGTGAATAAAATGAAAAATCACACTTTATACTTTCTCTGTGAGCACATAGAGATTGAAATTCATTCAAATATGCATAGTAATTCAGAGCAATGATTTCAATGGTGAATTTAGAAGTAGACATATGTAATTCATTCATCTTCTTCTCATTTGGATTTCGCAAACTCAGAACCAGCAGCGGGAAAAGTATGGTCATAAACGCGATGTTGGGAAAGGAATTACTAGCGTGTGGCATGGGGCACACCACCAATTGTTTTCTCACCATGGAGCAAACGAAAGGTGATGAGGATGATGTCCCTCAGACATATGATCTCAGCAGCCTTGGCCGTGAGTCGCACTTCATAATCAGAAGGATTTCGGTTCCCCTATTTACGACTCCAGATGACAAGGATAGACGGACATTCCACAAGGAAAATGTCAAATATGCCCTCAACGCGCAGGTTAGTTTTCTCAGTTACTCCGTTCGCCTATAATAAGACGTTTCAGGCAGATGGTACCAGTGAATAAGTAAATTTGGCTGTGTATTTACTGAATGATACATTACAACAAAAAATAAATGACAATGATAACTTTACATTAAATGCAGTTAACGGATCGTCTTTACAAGTCATAAGATAAATATTGATTTAATTTGTAGAATTATTGACAACTAAATCCCACAGCTGTCATTACGGGACTAGACCTTCTAGTCAACACAGTTTGTAGCAATGAGACAAATATCTCTTAAAAGAACATAAATTTCTTAAGCAATGTTTTTGCTAAGTCATTCCCATAAATCTATGAATGGTATTTCTTCCTATTCATCCCATGATCTTTAAAATGTAACGACAACATTTTGTTTTTCAAAATATGTAATTTTCGTATTGCCAGCCCAGTATACATGGTGGCAGGGGTTGCTTATGCGCCGTCTGTCAACAGTCCTTGAACATTACCAGTAAAACGCTTTTTCAGCGATATTTCCTGCTTTTTCATAAAGCCTTTTACATATTACTGGCAAAAATGTGACTAGAATTTCCATTGTATGAATGAGAAAAGGGGAGCATGTCTACGGCGTAAAGTGGGACAAGGCCAAACCAATTAAAGTGTGCCAAAATGGCATTTTGGTGACTGTGATATTTCTAACTTTTTTCGTGTTCTGTACTAAGATAACTCCCTAAAGAATATTTCTCACTAATATTTCTCTTTGGAATGTTTTTTTAAGTGTCATCTTTTTTCAACCTAAAATATTGCTCCCTTTTAATGCATTATGTCTGAAAGTCAATACTTTGTTTTTTATTCAAAGGTGCCCTTCTGTTGTTGCTGATGATTATTCCCAATAACCCATGTAACAATATAAATGAGTTTAAATCCGAAAGCTAATTTATATTCACAACTTATTTCGTGATAAACTTGCTAAAACGTGTAAAAATATTTTTGTATTAACCCATTGCATACGGGAACCGGATCGTCCCTGTATTAAGCATATGGGTGGGAATAAGAGAATCCAGTAGTCAAAGGATTAATACAAGGAAAATGTTAACATTGCAGTCGATTGCCGCATTAAAAACTTAGAACCAAACTTTCTAGGGAGTTAACTTTCCACTGATACCAAATTTGACTGCCACTTTTTCCCAACTTGTAAAGTTTAAGTTTTCCCCAGAAGATTACTCTCACAACTATTATGCAAAACGTATGTTTTCTATGGGAATACTTTTGATAACTTTAAACTCTTATTGCTTAACCACCTAACATTGTTCATTCATTCTATCCAAACTACTTTTCTGGTCAAATATTTCAGCATAACGAGGTATGACTTTGAAAACTTTAGTGGGACTGGAGATGCGTCAATGTGGTTATTTTGCTCTTTATAAAGTTTTTACATCATAAGCGGTTAAAAGTATTTCCATTGGATTCTGAGGGTCACATTACCCAGTGACATCTTGTTTCGCTCCAAAATATATCAGATACGAATTTAGGCAGACTTTAAGTTCATTCTGGCCCACTGTACGTGTTGCGGTTTATTACACATTTCGTGTCCGATATTCATTTTAGGTTCTTCAAGACTTATCGGATGCGACAGCAGATGAATCTCTGGATGTATTCTTTAATATTGAGGTATTTCTCGCACGCCATGATCACAAATGTCCGTTGCTCTCTCATTATCTCCAAATCGTGGATTGGTAGGTGTGTTTGTTTTTGCTGTGGATATGACGAACTTATAGGTCGACCATCCAATTTTAGAATTTCAGATTTTACATTAATATATGCTTAATC
>CM046835.1:18471435-18551435 GCA_025618425.1 Heliocidaris tuberculata | reverse complement strand
CCGTGGTGGGATTCGAACCCCGTACCTTGTTATCGGCAGTCCGGTGACTTATTCACTAGACCACAACACCTCTAGAATGGAATCAAAAGCTTAAAAATTATACTAGACAAATCCTAAAGAAATAAAAATCTGATGAAATTTAGTAGGGATGTGATTCCAATTCGTCAAAACAAGACAGTGAGGCATTATCGTATGATGCTTACTACTTACAGTAGTTAGTTCAGCCATGGTAGTGGTATTCATTCTTTACTCATGAAATAGAGATATGTTTCATTCAATTTCTACTCCATTTCTTAGTTCACTTGAAATAAAATTCTTGTTTATGACCCTTCCTCCGGCTCATTTTCCTCAGGAGCGAGCCTCTATAGCTGGGAAGAAAGCCAAGCTGGACATCAACCGACGAGCCTGTCAAGATATCTTGAGATCTTGCATACACAACATCTACACGTTGACGGCCTGGATCTGCCGAACGAGGTACGTTTAAATAAGAATGTCATCTGCGATTCAGAACTAAGGTAGCAGGATTTCGATGAGCAATTGAGATAAAACTTACCATAAATCTTTAATGCAACAACGTTCCTTCACCACCCTCCCTTCAAGAAGACACTTATAATACCGCTTGAAGTAGGGACTGACCTGCCAGGACTAAGAACTATTTCTTTTCTGAGGTTACAAGAACGTGCTGGAAAGGCTGGAACAGACACCTTAAAATAAAAAAGGACTTTCATTTTTAATTTCTTTTTATTACTTTTAATCTGCATTAATATGTCTTTTCACGAATTCATTTTCAATAACCAACCTGATCAAGAGAAAAATGGCATCACTTTCATCCTCAATATAAGAAGGGCCGCATTCTATTGCTATGAAAATTTCATTACAACAAACTGCAGTTTTGGTAATTCATGACAGACTTTTTAAGTAGAGCAATGAAAAAAGTAGATAAAGATATTTAGATGAACTATCTAAATTATCAGATTAAATCTGACAAATAACACCAGAACTTTTAAGAGAGAAAGGAATATATCATGACACGTACAAACCGTAATAATGTAGTAAATAGGACCCTTCTTAAAAGCTACTTGTTTTGTTTATAAATCTTTATCTCTGTAATTAGTTATGTACCCCTATAAGTACTGATATTTCTGTAATTATCTTGTTTAAATTATTTGTATCAGTACCTAATAAAGATGTAATGTAGGTACATTTCCGTCTTAAAACTGTAATTTTAATGTAATATTTGTTATCTTTCTCGTAATAATAAGTTTCAGAAATTATGTGATTTGATTCTTAGATTCATCAGATTGTATCATTTGTTGTATTTACTTTGTAATTAAACCGTGAATTTGTCTTTTATCATTTATTGTTTTTACATTGTTTAGCGCATAGAGAGACTGCATAATTTATGATGTGCTGTATAAATCCATCTTTATTATTATTATTATTATAGTCTGGAATCATTTCATGAAACGTGTTATTTTCCCCTCTTCTATACTTCGTGAAGGAACGACCTGGTTGGTGAGTCAAACACGATCAAGGAGCTGTCGCAAAAAATAGACACTAAATATGGAGAGTACTGGAGGGAAGGCAGGAAGCAAAGAAAAAAGGCTCTCGAGGAATTCGAAACAGAGGTAGCCCTGTGCAATTATCTTACACTTTTACTTTGTTGACAAGGGTCCTTGTTTATTGTATCTGTTTCAACCACAACTGCATGGTGTGTGAGTAGACACCACTCACTTTCTTACCTTTGTTTATCAAGGAAAATCTTAGGATGTCTAATAGACCGGTTCTGTAATGTATACAAATTTATGCACACTTCTTCTCTGAGCACCTAGTGACGAGCTATTCCATTAACTTACTTTTTATAAATGAGCCTCAATGCTTGGAATCCAGTTTGCATACATTACTTGTTGCTATGTCCGGCAAGCCTCTGGCAAGGTTTTAGGATGTCAAGAACAACCTTTGTTTGAAAGGTATGTATAAAATTTGCATACATTACCGAAGCGGTCTATTGTTACCAAAAATTATATTATATTATAAACATTACCTATATGTGCTTCCTTACTCCAGGTACATTTTAGTTTATTTTAAAGATGTATTATGAACTTTGAAATTTCAGATTTCAAAATGAATTTGATTGTAACTCTAATCTGTCAGTGACGCAAGTACTATAAGATAAGCGTATAAATGCCTCATGATTTCTATATTTTTCATCTGCGTACTTGTTTGTATTTTTGTGATGTATGATCAGTTGATGGATTGCATGGAAACCGTCATTAGGAAGATGAAAAGTACTCTAGCCGACAACACAAAAAAGATGAAGGCTTTCGACAGCGATTTCCATGGACACGGAGTGGTAAGAAAGCAGTACGCAAAGATAAAAGGCTGAGGGATTCGAATTATTTGTAATGTGAGGACTTATTATAATGTAAAAGATATGTACATTTACCTCCCTTTGTCAGACTCACAAAACTGAGATCATAATTTTACAGGAACACAATGAGATGGCGCATATTGCATGTGAGTATTTGTTTGCGTGTGGGTGTGTGTGGATATGTGTGTAATTTGTTTGTTACATACGTCATGGAGATAATATAACTGGCATATCTAATTATGTACACGTACGTCTTGGCTTAGACCTCAACGTTACCATCCGAAATACGCGACTAGCTCATGATCGAACCCTGGGCCGTTGTATAGGTAGACCACAGAGGTGACCACTAGACCACCTCAGACGACTGCGATATCAAAATTGGCTCGTGTGTTTTATGGATGTGAAAGTGAGGCATAGTGCAAACCAGACTTTATTACAGTTGCGCCAATTACACCAGCTCATTTATTGAATTCATCCTAAAGTAAGCAGTAAACAATAGGCCTCTACCCTGTCTACAGATAAAGACGGATGTGCTCGGAGTTGGCAACCAAATGCACTCACTTGTTTGTGTCAATTGTTACGCGAGAAATCCGCCGAAAGATTATTTCCGGACAAATCCGAAAACTTGCGCTAGGCCATCGCAGCAGCTTCAAGGCGTTGCGTCTGTACCTAGAAATTGCGCCTGGACCTTTCCTGTGTATTTATATTCCTGAATGTCCTTGAATGGCGCAACTGAAATCATGCCTCGTGTGCACAGGACCTTAACCACCTACCACCACCCACACCTCCCGAGTTTTCTATATTCATTTACGCCTCACAGTGATTTTTACCATGTTAAGGGAGGATACCCCCTCCCACACTTTCCGCTCCCTCGCCGCTGGCGCTCCCTTATTTCAAATTCCTGGATCCGCCACTGGCATTATCTGAAATCAATATGTATATATTATGCAAATAAATTTTCATGTCGATCGAAAAAATTTGCGTGCATTGCATTTATAAACGAGGGTGGTTTGTGAAATATAGGTTTTCCCGCCCATTTTCGTCACATTTTCATTCAATTTCATCGATTTTCAATTCAATCTGGTCCGGAGAAGCTTACTGGGTTCAAATCCTAAGTTAAATTTCGTCAAATTGTCATTCATATTCGTTTTTTTTTGTCAATCAGATTTAAAAACTAAGCATTCAAATTCGTCAATTGTCACTGAAATTCGTCTCTGCCGCTAAGCGAGTAAGGAATGCTAGGATCAAATTCGTCGATTTGTCAAACAAATTATTATTTTGTCATTTAAATTCGTCTAGTGTTATATGGACCTTTATAATTATGGAGGGTAAACCAGCTATTGAACCATTTTTAGTTGTTGTTTGTTTACTTTCTCATGATAGTTGTACCCGTTAAGATATATGTACTCATTGTCTTGCAATCACGCACAAACACGAAGACATGTGTTTTATGTATGAGAAAAACGACGTAAATGTGATGAGTAAACGATACGATTAGGCAAAAATCACAGCATCATACCGTATATCTGGTAGGCAGCATTGAGTGAAACTCAGAATGCCAGTAGACGAAATTGATTTTGCTGTCTCGTGCTCACCTATTGTGACCGACGAATTTGAATTGCAATTGACGAAAACTTGCGACAAAGCACGAAACTGAATGACAATGTTTCAAAATTGATCGACCAAAGACGAAATTGAAACGAGCATTGGCACAATCTGGACGAAATTGAAAACACATTTTAAAAAATTGAATGAAATGGTGACGAAAATGGGCGTGAAAACCTATAATATCATTGTGAACGGTAAACACTGAAGCCAGTCCATATGTTTGGGTATGTTTAAATGTCTGTATTCAATGGGGTAAGATATCAATGCGCTTTGAACTCAAATGTTTGGATCTTTCTATTTTGACGTATAGGAAGTTGTGCATAAGTGGTACGCCAGTATCATTAGGTCTTCTCAACGCACCACCCGAATGGTCTGCGATGATTACTCCCGGGATCTACTTCGTAAGAATCTATAGTACACAGGGTGTCCCTGAAAAAAGGAATCCCAAGTTTATGGTTAAATTAATCAATAATTCCAGATTATTTCGTTAATGTTTACATCACTTGAAAGTTCATTTGCTCGTATTTTATATGACACCGGAGCCATGATCAATAATTAGAAACAGTCTGAAGTGGCAATGTCAGAAACCAAATTATCCAAGTAAGTAGATGGCTGCTACATTTGTTTCATTATGAAGCGACATGAAATGCTTTGGGACCATAACTTATCAGAAATACACATCTTTGAAAGGCTCATGTGCTCTTCTTTGATATGACGCCATAATCATAGTGAAAAGACCTCATCTGAGCAGACAATTTACAAATGGTTAGGCATCTTGACATCTTGTTCAATGAAGGTAAATGACGCTGTATAACAAATACCAATGGGCATTGCAAGTTACAAATTACACCTGCTCAGTAATGCGTGGTCCTTCCATCATGATCATGGTCTCATATGGATGATGATGATGATGATATGAGCTTTTCGACTATATGTCTTTGTAATGATTAGTGATCCCAAATCATTTTTTTTCTTCAAAATGTTCAAAACCACAATGAACATGATGAACCAAAATGTAGCAGCCGTCCACTTGTTGTGGACAATTCGGTTTCTGACAGTGTCACTTCAGACTGTTTCATATCGGTCATGCGTAATGGATCATGGTTCTGATATCATATAAAGAAGAGAAAATGAGCTTTCCAGTGATTTATGCATTCATGAAGAAATGCTTTGGAATTGTTGATTAATTTACAAAAAAACTTGTGTTTCCCTTTTTCAGGGACACCCTGTACATGCTGTAGATATCCATGATCAGTAGTGGAATCGGAGGGAATGGGGTTAGAGGATGCCACATACTGTATTTTATTTGATTATCTTTAATTAATTAATTAATTAATTAATTATTTAATTAATTAATTAAATATTATTCATTTATTTATCTATTTAAAAAAAGAAATGGGGGGGGGGGGTAACTTCATCACTATGCAAGTACGAGAGGATTCACAACTATATAACTATCCAATGAAAAAATACTAGTCAATCAACTATTATAATGCTTGCTCGTAACCATCGTAACTTGCTTTGTTCTGTCGCACGCCTAATATATTCCATGACGAACAGCATGAAGTAACCAATGAAATAAAAGTTTCAAAGTCCAAACACCAAAAATATATCTTCAATGGAGACTTTGAGTCTATTTCTCCCTACGCAAGATAACATCACGACTTTGCATAATAGAAGCATTTATCATAGTGAGAAGTATCAATTATGTGTATAGATCAGCTATATATTCACAGATACGTCATTCTTCTTAACTAAACTTTTTCATGCCAGAATGTTTTATTGTATACTTAAAATCTTCTAATATTAATGCGCTAAACCAACCATGGTATAATCATTCAGTGCATTCTCACGTTTCATTTCTGTTTAACTCGAATTCAAATCAGACGAGTACAAGAAATGCTTCCAGGAGTTTCCTCACGAACATCCAAAGGCCTTCATTGAGGCCTTGCATGAGGAGGTCTTTCAAGTGAACAATAACAAAGAACCATCAAAGAGTACGGTCGACTGCTTGCTTCGGGGTATCACCGACAAAGGATTAATTGCGATGTTCGCAACAACAAGGAAGCGTGTTGATGATGGTAAGAATTTGATAAAGGGGAAATATACATATACATACACACACACACACACACACACACGCACACGCACACACACACACATATATATACACACACATGTATATGTAGAAGAACAGAAATATAAGGATAAATATGAAATCAGGTATGGACTTTCGAAAAAGGAATTAAAAAGGGTACAGCAGCAAGGTTGATAGCGAGTGCTCGTTCAAGAGATTCCATTACCCCGATTCTTATAAACTTCTTTGGTTGCGAAACGTGTTGTACACAAGATTCTCATTACATGTTTAAAAGCACAGAATAATCCTGTTCTATCCTATATATCAGATCTCATTCATAAATACGATCCGGTACGTACACTTCGATCATCATCGCAACATCTTCTGGTAGTACAGCCTAATAACATTGCATACCTATCATGCCTGTGGAAACCGAACCTTCCTATCATCAGCCCCTGCTCTGTGGAATTCTCTACGCTTAACCATTAGGAATACATCTTCCCTTGATGATTTTTTAAAAGCCTTAAAGATCTACCTTTTATTACAGTAGTATTTTATTTGTTGTTTAGATAAGTTTATATAAGATTATTATACATGTATATGTAAAGCGCACAGAGAATTAAGTATCAATTATTATGCGCTAAATAAATCGAACGTTATTATTACATGTATTATTATTTTGAGTTCATAGTGAGAACATGATTGCGGTCATTTCAACATTTGAAGCTTTCGTCGAAGAAATGGCATAGTGAATATGGGCCTAGGCCTATACAGAGTGAGTCAATAACAAAGAAACCCATATTCAAGCCCCTATATTTTCAATAAAATCGCTGAAATGTGTTCAATTGATATGATAGCTGATAATTTCTTCTTTAATTGACAGGCTGTTCATCAAAATCCGATCATGAATGACTGAGCACTGGCCAATTAAAAAAAAATGTCGAAATCGTCTTTGCCCAAGTTTGAGCTGAATAATGCTCAGAAATTGCTTTCATTGTTTGTGAATGCATTCAACTGGAATGGAGACCATTCAACCAACCTTGGATTGACCGTCCAATTCACTCAAAACTTAGGCAGAGGCAAATTTGACATGAATCAGGAAAAAATGTTACTGTTCAGCTGTCCATGTTCGTATTTGATTTACGAAGGTGTCAAATTAAAGAAAACATAATGGGCCTCAATATGAGTATATTTGATTAAATCTACATGTACTTCTTGCTAAAATAATGCCTATATCAAGTGTCATGTAAATCTTTCCTTACTCATTAATATCCAAATGACGAAAGCGTTTATACTTGTGTCTTTTTATATCCTCTCTCAGTCGACGTTCAGAATTCACGTAGTCGAGCCGAGTCGCAGCGAATGGCTGCAGGAGCAAGTATTCTGTTTCTTCGTGTTCGTCGATGGCTGATGACAGCAGTCGACAGTCGACTTCTGGAAAGGTTTGAGGATGAGAGACAACATGGACTAGAGGAAATCAAACAGTCCTGCAAACATGCTGTCGAACAGTAAGCTAAAAGGTTTTGATCCATCGCACTGGGGCTAATCAGGAAAGACACGACGCAATCATTCAAAAGTTTTATGTAATGTTGACCAATGAAAATTAAGATGCTACCAGTAAAGATGGTAAACTGAACTTTATGGGCGAAAAATCAGTTTTTGCTTTTTAGTTCACACTGATAATTTGTAAGAAAAATGTAATTTACAGGCTAAAGACTGGTCGAATAAGTGTTTGTTTTCTTCTCGCTATTCAATATCACAGTTTTAAAGTTTGTTATACAACATGAGGTTATTGGAAATACACTTTGTTAAAACATCTGGAAAAACTTTGGGCATCCTATCTGGCACTTCATATTCAAGTCGTTCGTAAAGTCATGCGTAATTTTACGAACAGCTTTATGAAACACCCCCTGGTGACATAATGTAGGGACTGTAAGGATTGTTTTATATTTAGAATAAGACCATGAGGATAGTAGAAATTGTTTTTACCGTGAAATTCGTGTTAAAGGTACTTCATGTCGTAAGAAAAGGTTGAAGCTGGGGTAAAAATATATTGTAGGTATACTTTTGATCAATCAAGCCAGCCCTGTAGATAATGGCCAGTATTCTCGAAAGGCGCCTAAATTAAGCCCCCGTAGATTTAGGCCACCAAATTATAGAGAGCAAAATGTCAGCCTCTTTCAATCCCTTAGTTCTGGGACTCAATACAAATACAAAAACCGACACGAAAGAATTGATTTCTAATGCTTATTTCATGCCAGATTAATAATTTTGTTTCTTTATTTTGTTACATAAATATAAAAATTTATACGGGACTTAGGGGTTAACGAATGGCCTTCCATAAATCAGTGGCCTAAGTCAAGCCTGGCTTAACTTAGGCCACTTTCGAGAATACCGGCTAATTAAAATTGAAATTGTTTTTTTCAGATTCTGTGATATCACGGAGGTTTATTATGACAACCACATAGCTAATGCCCTCAGACTGCAATACAAAAAAGACTTGGAAGTTCGGTTGAAGAAAATTAAAGAGTTGTCCGACCTTGCACAACTCGTCAATGACTACAGGTAAATGTGGAAATTTTGGTTTTCTTATTTCAAAAAGAAACGATTGGTGGCGTAATTGACCTTGAAATAGTTTTAAAAGATACGAGTAATTTTATCACATGGTGTTCACCATAATGTTTTCTTTTATGTTGTAAGTGCTTTTGAAACATATTGATGTGAAATCATCGAATACAATAAAACCTGGAAACAAAAAGGATATGTTAGCCATCTTAAGCTCAAATGACTGCACCATAATTATGTTCGCATGGGATTAATGGTGCATGGTGTGTAAAGACCAATGGTGTGCAGGGCCATTGTGTCGCCTAGACGACATGTCTTTTAAGTCACTGTCTATCTTCTCTTTCTTTTCAGACAAGAAGCAGAGGAAATCAGTCGGGATTGCGGATCGGAGTCCTCTCAGGGATATGTACCGCCACGGCACTTAAACAACCCTCGTTAATAGGCGTGCAGTAGATAGACTACCGATAATCTTAACCAAGTAAACGGTAATAAACTGTACTGGTCGAGGAATTGAACCCTGGCACTTTATGACTTTCTTGGTGCTTATAGATAATCTACATCTGTATCGTTTTTTTTAAATGGCCTTCAGTTTAAGCGAAAAGAGAACAGCAAAAGAGGCTTGGAATTTGTCCGGGCGGTCAAATATTTTGACCCCTTCAGATACAAAGTTCTCATTTTTGGAATTTACAACCATTTATTCTTTCGAGATCTATCAACGTAGAGAAAAACTTAATTACTAATTTTAAGCTCAGAAATAACTTGAAATGTTGAAATATTAATCAATTACTCGCAACATCAGATATTTATCGCTGACGGAAAAACGATAAGAAATCATTAAAAATAAATGTTTGTCTTTAGATTTTCCCCCTACCTTCAAAGGAAAAACTTAAATTAGACAATCAGGTTAATCTATCTCTACCCCTTGAACTTTTTCCAAGACTGTGCATTATCTTAAAGCAAAATTTAATTCCCTCGTCGTACTAAATGACAACAGTACAGGTAGTATGTCACCGGGTGGGTTTATCAGGGTAACGGAATTCTCAGATGTGTTCAATATGACTATATTCTTTTCAAATCAATCACCCTTCAGAGGTCCAGAATTATCTTGTGAAGGAATTTAAAATAACTATTCAATATCTTGACATGGTGGTTAATTTTTTTTCATTTAGTTCGTATGAAATGTGAGAAAATACACCCCTGAAATATAAAAGAAATGGTATCAATGTTCATTTTGGGGAAATCTATGGGTTTTGGGGTTCAAAAGAAATGGATATTCTATTTAGAAACACATTTAGGAGTGATTAACTTCTTTAATATAGTTTCACTTACATTGAACTAAGAGTAGAGAGGATAACTCTAATTTTTCGTCATTATAATAGGTAGACTGTTCTCCACTATATCGAGTAGAAGCATTTTTTTATTGATATGGCGTTAATCCCTTGACGAGCTTGTCATTGTAAGATGCATGTAAAAATTTCGCACAAGTAATAAATGCATTTTATTGTTCGACTATAAATGTATAATTAATCAAGGAAAAGTATGGTATAGGCTTAAATATAGAAAAGGAGCAGTACGTATGGGAATCGCTTATTGTTTGCAAACACCCATAGAAGAAATCGAAAAGACCGCAGTGATGACAGTTGATTGACTTATAATAGTAGATATGCTGTTGAAAACCCATTGTTGTCTTTGTATGTTTAGTGTTGTTGGTCCTTGGTGGAAAGCTGCTAAATTCACATGAGCTTATAAATGTTATATAATTATTGTATCATTCTAAATTATAACAATACAGGATTTCCCGTCTATTTTAACTCATTTTTAAAAATCTAATTACATCAGTGTTCACTTCAATTCCTCCCTAGAGAATCCGGTAACGTACAAATGTCAAATTTAATTTCGCCATTTGTCATTCAAGTTCGTCAATGGTTAATCAATTTCAACACTTCGCATTCATCTTCGTCATATTTCTTTTTACTCGTCTCACTTGAAAAACCGCTGCAGAATATGATGATCAAATTCGAATACAAGCCTTTAATTTGAAGGTGACAGTTTTTCTTTCGTGAATCTTTTGTTTAATTTCAAGACTTATCAATCGAATGAAAACTCTTAAGGACAAAAAAGCAAATATACTTGATTGTTCTTGAAAAGAGAAGTGAAAATATTGAAGTTTTTCCATAAGCAAATTTTTAAAATATTTTTTCCTAGCATGAAATTATCTGTGTAAAATATGAATTCCCTTACTCGGTGGCTTTGTGCCCTACACTTCATGTCACTGATAAAACTAAATTATTCTTGATTATTGATTTGTTTGAAGGCAAGACAAGGAATCGAAGTCGAAACAGTTGATGCATAGTCCAGCCAAAAATTTTTTTTGAAGAATGCAAAACACAGAAATATAGAACTCGATTGAAAGTTCTGGTGATGATGAAACATGAATATTCATAGATCTACGTTATTCAAAACACATCGAGTTTCAGGCAGAAACAAGTAGAAAAGGTGTAAGAAATATCCATATATCAAAAGAATGAGTGACGAATTTGAATGAAGGTTTGACGAAACTGCAAAATGACGAAATCGGTTCCTGCAATTTTACGTTTGGCAGCCGGGGATGACGAAAATAATTTGACTTTGACCAAATTGATTCTGAATGATCATACTGATTGAACAAGGTTCTAAAAAGAACGACTAAACACGAAATTGACCTTAAGATGTGCAACATCACCAAATTTCGGGACGGAACTGAACAAAAAATATATAAAATTGAATTTAAAAATGTGTGAAAATGGACGGAAAAACCTATACTTAAGTTATATTTTCATTGTTACGCTTCATAAAGCTTGGAGTATAAACGAAGAATTGTCTAAGGGGGAGTCATCCTTAAACTTGTGAAAGTCACGTGTTTTGTAATTTGCATACGCATAAATAATCATATATCTATCTGCAAAATAACAACAGAAATTAGCGGTTATCATTCATGGAATTATCTTAAACCATTATTTGCAATCCATGTGTAGCGTAATGCTATGATCGTAACTGTATTTGCACGTGTGTGCGCGCAGCTGCTGCGATCGGCTGTGGGAAAATTCCAACGATTCGTACGTCTTTCGTTTGTCATGGTCAAATCCTGCCGTGTTTCTCTGCATCTCATCTTGCGCATCTTGCACATCTTCGTAAGACCTACGCAGTAAGCCCGTGCAAGAAGTACGATGGCTGCACGTGTCACCTGCATTCATCGAAACACGTAGCCACATGCAGAGTTTGTTGGACATGTCCAACAGCCTCCTTGCTTTTCCTGCGTGCTTCTGCGTGCTTGGAAAAAACGTACAGACCCGTCCGTCCGACGCAAGGATTTCCTGTCCTGTCGCATCCGTCGCAGACCACACGCAAGGAGGTGCACGACCGGTTGTGACCAACCCTAGTACATGCAGTCCATAATGTAGATGTGCTTGAATTTGTAAGACATTAGATTAGAGTATAACACCCTGCTAGCAGAATTTTATACGTACTTACACATATAATCTATCATGATGAAATGTTGGTAATAAATAAATCCATTCATTCACAAATGTGTCCTGAATTACTTTCAATACCACTGACTAGTGTTTTTTGAAAGTTCACAACACTAGGGGGAAAAGCGTGCACATTATTGAAACTTCCAGAAGAGTTTACTTAAATCATTGAAGTAAAGTACGATTCATTTAAAGTAGAATGAACTGAATCTAATCG
This sequence comes from Heliocidaris tuberculata, assembly GCA_025618425.1. NCBI lineage: Eukaryota > Metazoa > Echinodermata > Echinoidea > Camarodonta > Echinometridae > Heliocidaris > Heliocidaris tuberculata. The sequence continues at coordinate 18,539,088 of CM046835.1, read as the reverse complement.
AAATTTTTAGTACTAGAAAAACAGTTCTGAAATTCAGTTATCGACCATTTTTGCACTTTGAAAATCGTACATTTAGGTTATTTTTAGTTATATTACTATTTTCAATGAAAACCGAAATGATGGTACCAAAGTTGATACTAATTTTGCTACCACAGATGATTTTATTTGGAGAAATACTCCCAGTGTCAGCCGGGCACTCTCATACACCGTGCATATGCGTCAGTCATTTAGAATAGCGTTGAATATAATATTTAAAAATCAGTTATTATAACCTAATACAAGTGTATTCATAGGGCAGAAAAATATTGTGAATAAAAGTTAAGCTGGAAAATTTTGTAACAATTGCTACATGGATACAATTTTTAAAGTGTAAGTACGCGGTAACATGTTGTGAACATAGCTAAAATATGTTTATACATGTATATAATTAACAACTACCTTACCTCTAAGGCTCTCTGTACTTTACAGCATTAGGATAATTACCACGGCTACACTTGTCATTTAACTAACTCTTTTTTAACAATAGTGTGCACACTCTGTTGACTTTAATGCATACAAGACATAAAACGTAACTGAAATTGACAGCTATATCCATTTTACCCTCGGTAAGACTTTTATATAGAACAGAACATCTAACTCTTCTTCATTCACATACTCTCTTCAGTGAAACTCTGTATTTTCAACAACACCAAACCATTTTCTAGAACAATATTGTATACAAATGCATGGCATCTTAATTCACACCATAGCAAATAGTATCTGCTCAACCCGAAATGAGCAGAAAATATCAACATGGATATTGCCTATTATTGTCATATGTTAGTTTTAATCTAATCATGAATATATTCATGAAAATATATATACCACTAATTCGCCCTAAAAGGGGAAATAATTTATGTAAACCTGTTTATACATAGGATATGATAAAGGACATTTCCTCAAACAGCACATATTTTACCCATGGCACAATATGAACCCTGAAATTTAATTGAGAGCATGCATAAGGCTACCCTACATAATAAAAAAATGGAAGGGTCCTCATATTGGTGGACGCTCATTATAGCATTGTGACAGCGAAGTTACAGGTTGTGATATGGCAGGCAAGGTCAGAAAGTCTAGTTCAAAACGTAAAGGAAAAATGCATATTTCTCCTTATAGTCGATTTCCCCCTTTCGCTGCATTTTTTACCACGTATTTTCGCCCTAAGTAGGTATCTAATGAAATAGGAGTGTCACTTTAAAATATCATTAGTCGATCATACACTCTTTATCTCCCCTCTCTTCATATTCCTCTCACATAATGTTACACATATCTATTTCTACAGACATCTATACGCTTACATGTAAATACAGCAATACACGCATGTTTTGGAATGTAATATTCATGTAATTTTATCAGAAGATTTGATAACATCACAAGCTGAACTACAACCAACATTAAACAGTTGGAAGAAAACGGCAAATGACAATGATATTTATAATGTGAAGCTTCTGATGATGACGCTTGCCTTCAATTATTCAGTACTCACTGGTAGGTTCTCTCTCTCAATTAAATCAATTTACAAACTTGTTTTCTAATTGACTTGGCTTGCCGTTGCAATACGTTTCCTTTCCTCTAAGCAATAATTTAATAATTTACTGCACCCTATATTTCAAAGAGCTAAGCGGGAATATTCAGAAAGGAAAACCTACCTAACATCACTTTCAGGAATTCACTGCTTTTCCCTGGGTGGACACCCTTTGGATAAAAGTATAAAGATATGGGTTGATGGAGGAGTTGATTGGTAGGACAAAGACCACCAACCACCATAGACGTCGGGACTGAGTGTAATGATATCTGCTTGAACCAATATTCCTAGAATGACGATGGGCATCCAGCAGCAGAAGTCTGTTCCATCAATCAATAGCATCCTGCTTGCCATCCCCAGCTCACTTCGCGCATTGGAATGCCTACCAGCCTTGTTTCGGGTTACACGAACCTTGATGAAGATGCAAGCATAAGCCAGAAGAGTGATAGAGAAACAAATGAGGTTGACACCGAGAAATAGTCCAATTCTAAACTTCCAGGTCGACTCTGAAGATCCGGCAACAGTCCAGTAATGTAGAATTCCATTAGTGTCAAAGGTGCGCTGCTCGACTTGTGCTCCCAGGTTAACATTCTTGCGGATCAATGGTAGCCCGACGCACACGTCGCTGAGACTATAGGCATCAGGGATGATGTAGTTCAGCAAGGTAGATATGACGCTTAGGAGAAGAGACGTCATCCAGATAATGCCCGCAGCTATTCGGGTTGATTTTACACGAAGACGGCGTTGGCTGAAAGGGACCATGACACAGGAGAAGCGATCAACGCTGATGACAGTGATGAGAAACACCGACGTCTCACTGCTCAGGACAGAAAAGAATCCTGCAATCTGGCAGATGATACTAGATCGCCATTCCTCGGCCCTTCCTTCCCAAAAGTTCTACTCGGAGATGACATTGTCCATGACGGCTAGGATCAGAAGATAGACTCTTATCAGAATATCGGACATGGCAAGATTGGTAATGAGAATGGCTTGAACCTTTCCCACGACAGAAGTAGGAGTGCTCCTATAACGAGTCAAGATGACGTAGGCATTGCCAAAGAGCGCGCTAATGCCGAGGATCCAGATAAAGATTTTGATGGGAGTGTTCTGCAGGAACGTCTTACGGCAGGTGAATAGAGGATGAGCAGGCTCATATTCGATGCAGGTTGCTCCCTTGGGGACTATGCAGCAAATTCGATGGTCGTTGACATGTCTGAAAACAAAACGTCGCCAATAAATCACATTAACAGCTATCATGATTAATAGCATTGTTGTTCTTGTCTAACATTTCGTGTAAATTTTCTTTTTTGAATGGTCTGTAATCAAAACATTGATAAGAAAATAGCGATTAACGAATTCGATGATTTAATGAAAGTTAGACCTGTTTTTGTCTCGTTGCATGTTTGCTTAATTAAGTCGATTTTCTATAAAGCGAAATGAATCCCCGAAAGATTTATCGATTATGATTTATAACATATTACTTACAATCCATTCAACTGAAGCAAACCATCGAAGATTTCAGGGTCGAGATGTAGAGGAGTTTTTGGTGTGACACGGAGATATCTTTAGTGCACATGGAAATAAGAGAAGGACACATTATGACGGGGTAATAATATGTCTGTAAAGCGCTTAGAGACATCGTAGGTGTATTAGGTGCCATATTAATCCAGAATATTATTATTATTATTATTATTATTATTATTATTATTATTATTATTATTATTATTATTATTGTTATTATCATTATTATTATTATTATTATTATTATTATTATTGTTATTATTATTATTATTATTATTATTATTATTATTATTATTATTATTATAGCCAATCAGGGAAACAGATTTTTGTCCAGAATAAATGATGTCCTCATTCAACTAGATACGTGACTAATCAGCGAAATTGGATGGATTTTAACTAATCTACCCAAAGATATATTATTACGATAAAGTTATTCTTATTCGGATCAAATTTTTTAAAATATAGTGTCCTCTTTTTCGAAAAATAAAAAATAGAATAAAGGTATATTTCACATCCCAAACAAATTTCGCATCTTTAAGAAATAAACTCTACCTGATTCAGGTTCTGAACAATGAATACTAAATGAACTAAATGAATACTAAACATAGGATTGTGGTGCGATGTCGGCCTTATACCTGGAATAAAGGCCAAATCAGTTTCAAATCGTAGACAATGATATTGTAAGACTGCTCTGACGTCGCTAGAAAGCTCGGAATAGGCCCTTATTTTACTATCCATACGACTATTCAGAACCTCAATCATAAATATTTTATGTGCTTAAATGTTTATATCAAATGCTATTACATTTAATTCAACACTGTGACGTAATTACATCCTATAAAAAGCACTGAAATGAATGCGTTAAAAGGAGAACAGGATATTCACTTACATAAAAAACAAATTGTTGAGATCTATGAAGCAAACTTCGTCCAGTCTACTTATGTGATTTTCTTCTAGATACCTTGGAGTAAATAAGGTATACTAAAGTGATAATAAAAAGGAGTGAAATCATAACGTGAAGGGCAAACTACGAACATCATAATTCACATTCCAAATATAACTTTCCTTTTCCTCCTTCTCCTCTCCTTCTGTTATTGTACTTCGTATTTTGTATTCTCTGTTATTGTTATTTTGTATTTCTGGAAATGAAAAAAAAAAGAACTTAAGTTCTTACACGACCAAACAAAAATATTCTGGATTAGAGTCCTTTGCAGAGAACCGAAATATATTATCAAATCTATAGTGCTGTACAATTCAACTCCCCTGTTGCTTAATTAAATGTACAGAGCTCTTGTTCTGTTTCAAATTTCCTGTTTCTCGGAATGAATTTTCTGCAAAGGTTTTCTTTTTAAATACCTAACTGATATCAGTTCGGTTCAGTTACATGCCATATAGGTTTTTTAAAGCATTCTTAGCGAATCGGTTGTCTTTTGCAACAAAAATTTGTTGAATTTCAAGAGAGAGCGTTGTAAGATTTCACTTGCAAAAAATGATGCTCTTATATATGGTTCCGAAAGTATGAAGTATGAGGCAGACTGCTGAATTCTGTCATTTCCATCGACTTAATACAGGAACCATTATGTTCCCGTAGGCAATATGTTAATGTATACTCACAGAAGCCTGAGATTAAACAACCCTCGGAACGTCCCCCTCTCCAGATACGTAAGGCGATTCTTGATACCAATTCTATGATGATGATGATGATGATGATGATGATGACGATGCAAGTTGTTTCATATTCAGATTTCAAATTCAAAATACACTTATTTCATTATCATAATTAAATAAATACAAAATGATATGTATATTCAGCAGTTCAGAATTAATTAGTTAGTATGATCATACATACTCGAAAGGTCATTATTCTTGTACAAAGATTGCTGCTATATTACTTTCAATGAAACAAATTCATATTTGTAGATAATTCTATTCTTTACTGATACCTAATATTGAATTATTTCCTTATTTTTATCTTCATTTCTAATTTTATCGATGCAAATTGGTTGTACTTATCACTAAGGTGAATATGTGACCATTATTATGTTCATATGTGTCTCTACAGAAGCGACTGTTAAACGTTCTTTAAAAAAGTTTAATCTGGGCCCCATTTCATAAAAATTGTTATCAATAACAAATTACAATCATTGTTATAAGCCACTGAAATCCCTGAATCTGATTGGCTAAGAGCGAATATGTCATAGAAATGAGGCAGTTGTTGTTGGTAACAATTTTATGAAACAGGTGTTAAAGGACTTTGCAACGTTTTTGTTCATCTGTTTCCGCTCTCCACCCAAGAACGTTTTAGTTATGTTTTCTCATTTCGATCGGGATATTTGTAATCACAATCATTAATGTTTAGACCAAAGTCATCATAAAGGGGGTTACTTTTGATTTATAGTTTGCTTTAAGGAGTAAGAACAGCTAAACCTACAATTTCCACAGACGTGTTAGCCCATCAAACACTCCAGGAGAGAGAGAGAGGTTATATTGTTAGACGATAGATCCCCGTGATAGATAGATAGAAAGATAACATTTACATTTTATGTATGAAGATTGAAGTGATAAATGAAAAATGAACGAATAGAGAAAGAGAGACGCGAAAATTTTATTTTTAAAAAAGAAAAGAAGATAGTCGTTTAAATAGTTTATAACCTACAATCTAGAAGTGCTTAAACTACAACATACTACCTACAAGAAAAGCTGAGAGATGTACAGCTACTGCAAGCTCCTGAAGTACTAGAACTTTTTTCGGCAAATGTTCGGCGACCAGATTGTTCTTCAGACAAAAACTTAATTTAATTTAGAACCTACATTAGATTTTGTTCTACTCTTCTAGATCAGTAAAGCTCAAAAATGTTCACCAATATATAAGATTCTCTTCCATTAAATAGGATACTTTAAAGAATGTGCCACACGCCCACGCACACTTCCCGCATGATATTTGACTAACCATTGAATTTTATTTCAGATCTGTGCTCTTACAATGTATGTACGTTGTGTAATCCTGAAAAGGCTTGGACCACGAGATTTCCAATGCCAGCGCCGGCTAGATTTCTGTTTAAGTAAAAGTAGAAATATGCAATTAATATAGGTTTTTCCGGCCAGTTTAATAGTTTGGTCACTGAAATTTATTTTTCGTGTGTGCATTCAACTTGCAAATGCGAGCAATGACCTTGTTAACTTGAATGCACTGATGTAAAAAAAAAAAAAAAAAAAAAAAAGTGCACGAATTGGCAAACTGGATGCGCGTTTGTGAATTTGGTTGACTGGTTGTTGAATTTGAATGCCCGGATTCTTAATATGAATTACGAAATACGTCCGTGAGCAACCTTCGCGTTAATTTGAATGCATGAAAAATGAATTAGAGTGACCAAATTATCAAATTGGCCGGAAAACCTATAATATATATGATGAAAATAAAGACTTTGTTTACACGTTTATCAGTTAATGTGAGAGGAAATTGAAGGTGTACCCTGTTTTGTTTATAGTGTTTTGTACATTGTTTTTGATGCAATAATACATTGGAATAAAATACAATACCTCTCAGAGAACTGACAGGGGTAAAAGAATTCCTATTTGACCCCCCCCCCCCGAAAATATTTTTAAAAGGGGCAGAACTTGTGTGTGTCGACTTTTATGTTTACCACAAGTCTCCTTTTCTTTATCCCGAGTGCAATTTCGGTTTAATACATGATTATATAAACATCCGATATTTCTTCATAGAAACAACATCTAAAGCTAATATTCAGAATGTATAGGAAACATGGGCCCCCACATAAAGGAACCAGACTATTTTGGTAAACACCTTGAAATAAATAATGAAATTGTTGATAAGTTAATTGAAACTCACAACAAAATAGCCGTTTTGGTGATTGATCTGGCATACTCTTGGTTCCATCCGTGTGTACAGTTGATCCACATTGGTTGCCATTCAGAGTAGCCCCCACACGAAGGTTGGAGAGGTCCATGACGATCATTGTATGGAGACTCACTACAGAAACAGCCTAGAGGACACTTTAAAATGTCTGTCGACATAAAGATTAAAAGGGAAAAAAAGATTAAAGGAATATAAAAACTCTGATATTGCTCATTGCAATGAAATTATATATAATATATAAAAGAAAAATCATTGATCGGAGCAAATGCTATTGCTAGAAAAACGATCACGCCAATTGGTCCAATTGATGGGTTCGCATATTTGATTCACTTATGGTTAAACAGCTGAGAGGCAAATCCAAAGATGAGTACTTCAGTGATAAATTTTACAGAAATACTTGAAAGAAATTGATACTGGTCATGCCCGAAATTCAGGGGGGAAAATGACACTTTATTATACAAGTAAACCCTGTTACGTATAGTAAATAATCCATATTGGACCTCCACTGAGTGCTAAGACTAGTTGAACGCACATTTGTATAGACAGGCCGTATTCAAACATAAATAAACCAACGGAAACAGAATTGGAGATCACATTTTATAGCTTCGTTGAGGTTTCAGTTAATAATGGTAATAATGTGGTTATTGATTAATTATCGATAAAGGTTACGTTTGGTTTTCCTCTCGTAGCGAAATTTTCGTGTTACTTACGACATTTATCTTCATCGTCCCCTAGAGGACAGTCTACAAGTCCGTCACATTGCAGGTCCGGTGATAATCAGATGTCACTGTCACGGCACACAAATGACGATGCAGTGCAATCTGATTACAAATGAGAATACTTTCAGTTCAGTCATTCGAGGATATTCAGGAATACTAAATGGGGCGACTTAAAGGGGAATTAACCTCAAAATATAAATGTGCTTATATTCAAAGACGTAATCTATTCCTTCTTTTTGTCCTATGTAGTTTTGCATTAAAATATACGAAATGGGTATAAATCAAGATTTTCTCAGCAATATTTATCGTCTGCTAGCGATACCTGGGGGCTGCCATTTTATTGATCTGTACATATTGATTTTTTTAATCCGAATGCAAAATTGTCTTTCTTCTTTATACAAAATCCCATTTGAGATTTTAAATATTTAACAGCTATTTGCATATATTTTAAAAACGAAAAAGTGTTTTATATTTCTTTGAAAAGTACTATTTCACTAAATTTAAATCTATTTTCTTGATACTATGACGTACGCGACGGAGAAAATTAATTCAAATTTATGGTTGATAACTTTCCCGAGCGTAAATAGTGACAAACTATGCATTCACCTGCTCTGAGATATTGGACTTCAATAGTCAGAATGCGCGTTGTTTAAATTATGTTCTGCTCCGCCAGGCAAGCTCAATAAATCGATTTCTATTTAGCAAAACCAGAGAATTTAAAAAGAAATCTATAAATTTCAAATTTTAGAATATATGTATACACCTGTTATGTATTTTCCATCATATATTGGGATTTTTTTGTAACGAAGAGAAGCAATTTAGCTCTAGGATTAAATATATCTTCGTGACCGAAGCGGTTTCTAATGGTTCATGTACAACTCCATATCATCAAGAAAATGGCAGCCCCCATGTAAAGTGTTAGCAGATGATACCGTGTGCTAGAATGTCTTGATTTAAACCCTTTTCTGATATTTTATATCTAAAGTGATACAGGCCAATGATTAAGAATATATTACACCTTTGAACATAAGTACATTTATATTCTAGGGTTAATTCTCCTTTAAGGTATTTTGTTAGAGCGCCCTCCTCCTGTAAAAAAAAAAAAAAAAAAAAAAAAAAAAAAAAAAATAAACTCCATAGACTGTCACAAGCAAAAAAACAAAGGTCCTTAATGTAGCTGTCACACCTTGGCGTTTTAGCCAGCGTATGCCGCGTACACTGTAAAAAAAAAAATGCAGTTTTTTCACGGGAAAATGCCCGATGAATATTACTTACGTTAAATGACGAAAGTGACCCATTGATTGCCTCTATGATATAACAGAAATGCCTCTTCCATATTAGTTTCTCTGCATCTTTTTCTTACCTCCGCATCCAGTTTCATCAGAATAATCGTGGCAGTCAACGATACCATCACATCTTGCCAATAAGGTGATCGACTGCATCCCAGATTTACATATGTATAACGTCGATGTTTCATCCGTTTCTGTAACTGAAAGTTTTAATTTGCAAATGGTCAATGTTTGTGTATCACATTTAATCTCATACTTGGACTGATATTAATTCTAGGATGATGGCACCAATTACAGCACATAATTCAGATTCTTTGTTTTACGCATATCAACGATTAAATTTGTTTAATTTCAGTTGAGTTAATGTACATACACGCGTATAAGAAGTCAACTTGTCTCCCACAGCTTCCCTTCGTCTACTCGTTAACAAGTATAATGTTAGCTACATTTCTTGTTTCCTCGGAATTAAAAATAAAATAACAACAACTTACCATTTACAGATATGGCATAGAAATCAAAATCGAATCCTCCATATTCTTCCATGACGCCACTACAGAACTGAATCAAGGTGTGGCCACCTGGTAAGTTTAGTGGCGTTACCTTATCAGAACGTAGACTGAAGGTCTGAGACGCGTTCCACTGATTGGCCATATGTGCGATGAGTAAGAGGTCCCATGGACGTTCTATGTCCAGCGCATTGATAGCCATCAATGTCTGTATTTTTGGAAGGGGATAGTTGCGAGACCAAATTATCAAATAAGACAAAATTGTCAGAGAATGTGTCAAAATCCACTTATTGTATACATTTACATTCAATCAGTGCTTCATTTACATCGTTGCATGAGGAAACGATTTTAATTTTCCTTTCATTTCCACCACTTTAGTCGAAGCGAGCTTACAGTGGAAAAATTTGCCAGGGGATCTATAGATAACAGGTCAAAAAATGAATTAACTTGAAGTTAGCATTGACGACACATTTCTGTTTTTTGCATAAATTAGCACTGACGATACATTTCTCATTTTTTTGCATAAATCAGAGGATTCTGACACAATGTTTTAACTTAGTGGAAACTTCTAAGAGCCTTCAAAGAGAATAAGCTCTTATTCCCTCACCCTCTCTCACTCTCATAATGCCTATTATACATGAAGATTTTGAATATACATGTAGATCAACCCAATTATCCTCCAAAGCGATTAAAGAAATTTAGACTATGTCAACATTTTAACAATACTTGCTGCCTAACAATATTGAAAAAAAAAAATAATAAGATAAGTTTAACAAGAAAAAAAAAAAGACTACATAACCTTTAAAAAGTCCTCTGCGAAATCTTCATTTAATATCAAAGTACATTGCAAGCAAAATGGGATTTCAATTTAGATCCAGGATTTCGGTATGCCTATTCTTACAGATGCGGGTCATAACAGCCTTAAATAATTCCCATATCACATGTACTGAGTATAACTCTGATAAGATTATCTTCTTGAGATACATGTACTATTTGCATTGTGTTGTCAAGTGCAGAATTGGGACTTTCCACAAATGAAAAACTTTAATCGTATTATTTATTCATTAATATGCAATAAGTAGCTTTTCTTCCAAACAATCAGTGAGCAACCATAACGTATCTTGTCATTTAACGTATCTTGTTAAATTACTCGAATTTCCTGGGACAATTTTAATACCTTTGTTTTATGCTTCTATAGTTGAAAAGAGAACCTTAACGAAATAAAGTCTTCTCATTTCAAAAATATAACAGACGTGTTTGTTGCATGTTTGTAAATCATTTCAGTAATTTTTAGCATTGTTTTATTTTGGTCGTATGTTTGGTGGGTGAAATATTAATCATGCAACTTTTTTTTTAAATGTACGCTCTTTTTGTGGGGCGTCTGTCCAGTCCTGTATAAGATGAAGGTATTTATCAGACCATTTTATCTTTATCCTTTTCAAACCCCATTTCGTTCTACAACGATTAGATTTCCTTTTATTTATTCAAATTTAATTGAATCTTAATCTTTAATGTACTCAGGGTTGCCTCATCGGGTGCTCTGATATAATTATGTTCCGGCGACAATTGTTCCGGGCTTTATTTGGTCAAAGAGATAGGGTACGAGTAAGGGTTCTAACTGAGATTTAGATAAGGTTAAGGTTTAGGGTTAAGGTTAAGTAAAGTGTTTAAGAAGTTAAGAATTCGGTTAGTGTAATTCGGTAAGTGTCAGTTTTCGCCGGAGCCTTAGCGATGATCAGGACATTGTTGTACAATGGGACCTGTATTGTGGCAGATAAGGTAGTGTAATCTGTGTTAACATGGTTAAGGTTAGGGTTAGGTTTCACGGTTGGGTAAACATGGTAAAGGGCCAGCCCAACTTGGCGATGACTAGAAAGCGTTCCAAAATCGGTATCGTAAAGTTTTTGTGGAAAATGTATTGCATATCGGTGTTGAGACGCCACCGATCCGAGAAAATCGATGCTAAAAGTTTACAGCAGTGATGAATTATATGGGATCTGCAACACCGAAAGGCACTACCTTTTCACACAAACTTCAGGAGTACATTCTAGGAACGATTTATAGGCAATAATTTAGGTATAGTTATCGTTATCGTTATCTGCCAAATGAGACCGGCCCTTTATGTTTCAATTTCACAGAAAGGATCAATGGCGTAGGGGGTTAGTGGTAAAGACAAATTTGATATTACTTTGCTTTCATAAACATAGATAAAATATGTATTAAAGAGATAAAGCTTAAAATATCAAAACATGCGATAGATATTATGCTAATCTCCATCTGCTAGGCGAATCAAACTGCCTTGCACAATTAACAAATCCTTTTACTATACTTCCTTGTCTAAATATATAGTAAAAGAAAACCAACGAATAGCGTTTCAAAGAACTGATGACTCGACCGCTACACTTTCTTGCTCATTTGCAAAATGAAATTCAAATACGACAATAAAAGTTCCCTTGAATATCATACTTGGACCCATATCAGATATTTCCCTCCATAGTTCTCTAACAAGCAAAAAAAAAAAACTAAAAAAAAAACTAAAAAAAACAAAAACAAATCGAGGAAAAGTTGTCAGGGGGGGGGGGCACTCTGCCCCCCTGCCCCCCCCCCCCTCAGCTACGCTAGTGGTACTAACATTAGTCTAGGTTTAACCCGGACTAAGTAGGAAGACATAGTTCACTGATTTATGGAGCGCCAACTGTCAACCTCTTTATCCCACAATTCTGTAATATAAATGAACAACAACAACAAAAAAAAATCATGTCTTATGAAGTTAATTTTCTCATTTTTATTTCAAGCCTGGATTAATTTCTTTCATTCATTTGTTTTTAGAGAATTACAGTAATTTGTACAGAATTTAAAAAAAAGACATTTTGCGCTCCTTGAATGGTAAACTATTTAGTCTGCCTTTTAGCATGTTTAGAATACGCGCCTATCCGTATAAATTTACAATTTAGCCATAACTGTTTTCTTTCTCTTTTGTAAACAGCAACGCAATAGGTCCATTGATCAGTATCTGGGTCATCTTTACTACCGGTTCAGTGAACCAGGAGACTGTTACCCCTGTCTGGATCCTTCTCTACGGTGGTGCTGGCATCTCATTGGGTCTCTTCCTATTCGGTCGTCGTGTTATCAAGACAATAGGAGAAGATCTCACTCCCATGACCCCGTCAGAGAAAGTCGATTTAAATATTGTCATTTAAGATATGATTCATTTTGAACAATGTATGTCATGATTTGAATGAAATTCAATATTAAAAGATTAAAATTCAATCCTCAAAATTGTTGGCAGTCGAACATGTGGGAGAAAATTTGAATTTCGAGTAGAGTCAAAATGCTAAAATGGTAAAATAATGGTACAAGAGGTTGTGATATTTGTAGTAAAATAGTTGTCATTCCTCGTGATGTATAAGATGAACGAAGGGGAGCGTGACGCAATTTAAACGAACGGTATCAGGTTATGTTAGCTAAGATTTAATTGGTATAGCCATTTTTGAGCAATCAGAGGGAATTTATACTTGTACTTGTAACTTCTATAAAATCTATTACCTAATTCTTCTTTCAGTGGCTTCTGTGTCGAGCTTGGATCTGCCTCGACGGTGCTTCTCGCTTCCAACCTCGGTATCCCTATCTCCACCACCCATTGTTAGGTTGGCTCCGTCTGCGGCGTAGGCTGGCTGAGAACACGTAAGGCCGTTGACTGGCCTCTCTTCTCGGGGATCTTCTTTGCTTGGGTAGTGACCCTTCCAGCTACCATGATGCTTAGCTCAGGTCTCATGGGATTCCTGCCACACGTCGCTCCGGGGAGCTGTGATCTGGTTCCGATCCCGATAGACCCCACTAACGCAACCGCAGTTGCAACTACCATGGGATTGTTGTAAGAAACGCAAGATTATTACGGCTGCAGATTTGGTCAGAAGAACCTACCTAAAAAGGCGTGATGGCTCAGTAGCAGAGCTGCAGTGGTCTCGTAACTGATGCACTAGTGCCTCTTGGTAAGGCATATATCCTCAATTACCAAGTCCCTGAGATAGGACTTAAAACTGGAGGTCCCCAGTTGCTTAACTACAATTACACACTGTTTCTGAGCATAGGGTAAATACAATCATCATCATTACATACATTTCAATAGGACAGAATGGAAAAGGAAATATCTTTTTTGTAAAATTCCACTATCAAGAAGTGGCCTTGTCATTGTTCACCTTTGGGTCCTAAATGTATTGGATTATTTGGAGAGTATACAGAAAAAAAGTTTAAAAAACAGTCGCATATTTTGTTACAGAACTTTGATGTTGTCGCGGTCAGGCTTTCACTACTATGTTAACCGTATGTCTTTAATACTGAGTTTCAGGAACGATTATATTGTCAGATAACACGCCATATTTTATGTTCGGTTTAGTAATAAAATGGAAATCAGTTTGATTTTAAAGTGGCATTAGCAGATTCGAAAATTCGAAAATAATTTTATCATCGCGATCGTGATTTTGTGGAGTCATAACGGAATGGAATTCGTAAATTAATTTTTAGAACAGGGTATTTACTTCACATGTAGTTTTTCTATCAAAAAGATAGAATATAGAAGATAGAATAGAAAATAGTTTTATTTTTATCACATATTTAGGAAAAACAATAAAAACATTAGCATATCAAAGAAAACAAAAATTAAATCATTAAATAACATTGGCTTGCAAAAGATAATTTATTGAATAATTACTTACTAAGGCAGATTCTAAAATGTCAACAACAACAAACAAAAAATAGAAGAGAAAAACAAGCATTTTTGTGTAAATCCCTTCATATACATACTCATATTAGGGGATATAGGCTCCAGATCAATTTCTAGTGATCAATGAAGTTGACCAGACTTTAACCTCGTGTGAATTAATGCGACCAGTCAAAGTTGCATGAATCGTTGCACGAAATAATATCACAAAGACACTAGGATTAATAAAATGTAACACAGAGAAATGTTTCAGCTGATGGGAAGTGGATGATTAAACCTGACTAGGACGATATTGAGGGCAGACTAAAAACATGAAAAACACGATTTGTAAACTGAAGTTATAAGCTGTAGCCAGAGGAAAAGGCTGAATCGACGGAGATTATCTATTTTGCTGTTTGCTTCTACAATCAATGTGGCATTTCACAAGAGGCTACCAAAATTGATACATATCATTGTTTTGCATAATCTTAAAAGACTAGTAAAGGTTTAACAGACTAGATTTGGAAAAGAAAATCATTACACAAAAAGCTTCAGCCATCTACACTGCCAGTATACACGTGAATCGTTGTAGAAATTTCTTAGAATAAAACTGCTTGAGATTTTCAATGTTATTGTACTGCTGCGTATACATGTAAAGCTAGCTGACACAGAGATGATTTTTAAACATTTTTGACAGCCACTCTTATTCAAATAAGATTTACACACAAAAAGGCTACTGTGGAATCAATTTTTGATAGATTTCTGTTCATTACTGAGCGAAATTTCCTACTCACAAATATAGGGGGTCAATGTGAAGTTGACGTGTTAAAATACGACGTGTTTTATTTTTAAATATGAAATTTACTAACTGACCTTCATTGTTTGTTCTTTTCTATGAGCAGTTCTTTCAACCTTGATCAAGATTGTACACTGTTGATTATGTGAAGTGTTTTGTAATTGACCCAAAAATGATAAAAGATCCCTCTTTTGGCCTATAACTGCTAAATTGTCTATTTTCAAGAATAAGTATATCGAGTTATGCTTTAAGTATATTTTGAAGAGTTTGTAAAAGTATTTGTATATATTTTATAAATGTGATTCATACATGTATATATATATATATATATATATATATATATATATTTATGTAAGCCAAACTATATTGAAGTATTTGAGATGCTGCTTCATATTTTTTACATCAAAATGACGATTTGTGTATTACTAAATGTAAACAAGTATAGCACTTTGTGTTGACGTCTTTTGGGTTTTCCCCAAATTTTAATGCAATATTTCTAGCCGAGTTTGCGTCAGAGCACAGTTGGCAAAAATAACTTGTTGTGATATTTGTTTGGAGTGTTTGACAAGCTTGACAGATTTGGTATAAAGCGATTAAAACTATAAATCAAATGTGTTTTGGTCAGAACAGTAAAGGATAATCGAGGCTAAAGTCCAAGTTGAAAACAGGTTTTATATAATACAGGTCATACCTTTGTATATGATACAAACATAATTCGCCTATCAAGCAATATAAGAGAGAAATATGAATTAAAAAGATAAGTTTAAAAGAGAAAGAAAGAACGAAATTAAAGAGAGAGCTCTCGGAAACAGAGAGATAGAGAAGAAAAGGATGCCTGTTATTTGTGTGTGTGCGTGAGAGAGAGGGAGAGAGAATTTATAGACAAATACAATGGAGAATGAGAAAAAGAGAATGTGAGAGGGAGAGGGAGAGAGAGAGTGGGAATAAAGACTAGTTAAAAAGAGTCAGAGATAACGAGATAAAGAGGGAGAGAGAAAGAGAGAGGAGTGGCTGGGAAAAAAGATAGAAGCGAAAATGCATGTTGGGTGTGTATAAGAGAGAGGAAGAGAGAGAGGGGAAAGACAGAGGGAGAGATAATTTATCGAAGAATGAGAAAGAAAAAATATGAGTGGGAGAGGGAGAGAGAGAGAGAGTAAATACCTTGAGTGGGTGTGTTTTCAGTAAATTCTCAGTACAATGCTGAAACGTGGGGATGTCCCAGAAAAACAAATAAAATAAGTATAAAACTGCAATAAACAAATGTCACTTCCTCATTATGGATTAGATGTCGTTTCAGTTATCATCACCACTATCTGGTAAGCTATTTTCAAAAGACTCATAATTAATTCATATTATACAAATATTGACTGCTCATGAGGATGATGGTGGAAATTATCACTCCCAAGGTGGTGTTCATACCGTCCTTTCTCTCACCCCCTCGGCTCCGCCTCGGGGGTGATAGAAGGGCCGGTATGAACACCACCGAGGGAGTGATAATTTCCACCACCATCCGATTACAGAGCAGTCCATATTTGATTACCTCATCCTTTTCATTGATTCATATTGATTCATGTTGAATTCTTATACGCGCTGCGCGTATATTAATGTAGTCGTAGCCTAGCTAGCAACTCGCGAAAAACCAAATTTTGTGTACGTACGTGTGCAAAAGTCGCGGAGGGGTTACGCGTTCTATCACAGGGTTTAGGCGTTCTGTCATTTGACCTTAGATCAATTGATAGAATGCCAAAACCCTCTGGTGCAATGATAGATCGAGATGCGCCGTGTCATGTGATATGGTTTTGACCAATCAGTGCATAAGAATCTATGTATGAGGTATATAAATATATATATATACAGTGCGTATAAGAAAAAGATATCCCCTTTGATAGCTTCTAATTAAAAAGCAACGTGACCTTGAAATTTATTTTATGGTCAAGAGTAACTTGTTACTCAGACTCATTCATGACTTTTTATGCCAGTGATGACTGAACACCAACGTTTTTAAAGAGCGTCGTCAAAATCTCCTTGTATCAAGTTTGGGCTGATGTAACGAATGTGGTTCAAGTCATTTTGTGTTACTTTAATCTAAAAGCCTGTCAAAAGTTGATTTCTCTTTCGTACCTTAATGCCTCATTAATTTATTGTTGTTTTATTTTCCGTCATATAAAAAACAATATACAATCACATAAATATAAAGCAAATGACAAA
Source organism: Heliocidaris tuberculata (assembly GCA_025618425.1). Taxonomy (NCBI): domain Eukaryota; kingdom Metazoa; phylum Echinodermata; class Echinoidea; order Camarodonta; family Echinometridae; genus Heliocidaris; species Heliocidaris tuberculata. Next base: position 18,521,906 of record CM046835.1, on the reverse strand, counting down.
ATTCATATACATATAAAACACATGGCATTAAATTTAATAGCACAATAAAGAACGATTGAAGAATGAAAAATACAATGTAAACAAGGAAAGGCAAGAAAGAGACGGCTGGGTAGCCCATTTTCAGCTACACTTATATAGTGCAACTGGTCTTCCATGGGGACCAGATACTAAAAGAAAAAGAGAAAGAAAAAGTGTAAGAGAAAGAGAGAAAAAAAGAAGAAATGAAGAAAGAAATTATGAATACTATATATCATATATTTAAAACAAAAACAAAAAACAAAAAACAAAATAAAACAAAAACAAATATTAAGGTCTCATTTGCGAAAGTGCTCGTTTAAATGAAAGCAGAGATGTGCAATTTTTTGATATATTGGGGAATGCTGTTAAATAACTGAGCACCCCTGTAGAAAAAGGTGCGTTTGCAGTTGTTTGTTCGGGGTTTCGGAAGAGATAGATTCTTGCCACGTAGCTATACATTGTATCTAAGCTTTCACATGACCTTGTTTCAATTCAAATGGTAATCACAATTTATTTTAACAGCCTTCTAACTTCTTGTCTCATGATAACTAACAACTCACTGCATTGTTACCATTTCACCTGCATAACGTGCACAAGGTGTTTTTGTTTTCAAGCACATGAACTCAAAGGTTGTGACTCTAAAGACTGAAAATATACAGAAGGATACATGTGTTGATAATTACCAAAGTAATTGATAGTTAACTTTCATAAAAAAAGACAGCTCCCAAATAAACTTTGTTCATTTTGAATGACTCAATAAAAAGGCTCTCCTTAAATAACAGATGTGGATGAAACCGAGATTGTGTCATCATGGCAAAGAAAACATCATAAAATTTGGTGGTAATAAGCCTTTTCTTGAGTTTAGGTTGACATTAACACCTTTTCTATTCAAATGCGCTAAATCAATTGAAATAACAAAGCAATATCCCTTGTCCTTGTGTGGTCTTGATGTATTGTTCTGTTCTGTGTGATATCGTGTTTCGTTTTAGTAGTAGTAATAATAATAATAATAATAATAATAATAATAATAATAATAATGATAATAATAATAATAATAATAATAATAATAATAATAATAATAATAATTGTTTCTTATTAAGCGCTTTTCCAGAAAACTGATCAGAGCGCTATTACAGCACAAAAAATAATATACATAATAACATAGCAAATAATAATAGAAATACATGTAGTAATTATGGATATACAAAGAATTGAAAGATACTTATATTCATTAACAGTGATATCATCTGCCCTATCGTCTGCTGAGAGTCAAAAAGGTATTATCACTATTCTGGTTCACAACAGACGATATGAACTGGATTAATTATGACGGGAAAAGTTGTGATTGAGTTTCTTTTTGAAAGTTTCTTCTGTATCACATAAGGGGAGATGTTGTAGTATAGAGTGTTCCAGCATATGAGAATGAGCCTTCGGCTGCCTTGGTATTGGTGCGTGGGATTTGAAGTAATGTTTTATCGTTCTGTGAACGGAGATGGGTATCTTGAAGCTGGAGGGGTAATAACTAAGTTCGACAGATAACGTGGAGCAGTATTCTTTCTGCACTTGTATACCAAAAGGGCTAGTTTGAATTCAATTCGTTCTTTGAAAGGAAGCCAGTGTAACTGTTTCAACAAAGGAGCACTGGGCTCTCTTTTCTTTGCACCAAGCACCAGACGAGCCGCTCGATTTTGGATTTTCTGAAGTCTTTTCACATCGCCAGCATTCACATTTGCTAGCAGAGAATTTCCATAGTCAAGCCTGCTCAAAACAAGAGAGCGTACTGCATGATTACATGCGTCCAGTTTTATATCCTGTTTATGCTCTTGTTTTATTAAATGATACTTTGATATTTAAGTTAGGGAACCTGAATTACAATCTTTGCTTTCCAAGGTTTCCTCCACAATAATGCAGCTAGCATTTATTTACTTACCAATTACAGTGTGAATTTCATTCGTAATGGTTTTTCTATGCTCATAATGATTTTTGTAAACTGAAAGTCTTTGTAAGTTATTATATAAATGAAATTAAATAAATAAATGAAATGAAATGAAATGAAATTGTTTTCAAACTGAAATGACAAATGGTTAATTGGTTTTGACGCACATTCTTTGCTTCAGCACAGACTTAGTACAAGAGGATTTTGACAATACATGTACCTTTTGAAAAGCCTGCTGCTCAGTCATCCTTTACAGCACGGTTATGAATAAGGTATCATTGGACAGAATATAAGTTGCTCTTTACTATGACAAAGATTTTAAGCCCATATACTTTTTTGATAGGCACTTTCAACAATAAACAAAGAACTTAAATGCATAGTAGAATGGGTAAAAGCAAACAAGTTATCACTAAACATACTAAAGACAAATTTTATGTTGTTTAGTAACACCTTGCAAAACTTACCTGGAAATATATTTTTGGAGGGCGCGCCGCTTGGAAGGGTATCATCAACAAAATTCCTAGGGCTTACGATTGAAGATAAAATAAACAGGAACATGCACATACAAAATATATCTAAAATTATTTCCCGGAATATTGGAATAATGAATAAACTTAAATATTTCTTCCCAAGGACTACACTTTTCATACTATAATTATTTTTCACTAATATTACTTTATCTTAATTATGGAATAATGGCTTGGGGTAAAGCTAATAAAAATCTTACCGATAAAATTACTGTCTTACAAAAGAAAACTATAAGGATAATGCATAATGCTCCAGTTCGTTCAGATAGCAATGCTTTTTTTTTACAAATCAAAACTTCTAAAGTTTCCAGATTTATTTCTTTTCCAAACAGGACAATTCATGTATAGATTGAATAAAAACGAACTGCCACACGCTTTCATTAGCATGTTCACAAGAAACAGTTCCATACATAAATACCCAACAAGACAATCCAACCGTTTCTACCTTCCCCGCACCCGCACTCTTTTTTGCACACAAAACCGTCTCTTTTTACGGCCTGAAATACTGGAACTCACTTAGCTGCGATATTAGCAATTCCCAACGTCTAAACTGTTTCAAAAGCAAGTTGAAAAAAAAACATCTTCTTCAACAATATGCAATAAATTCAAACTGAGCGAGCAGGACCCACCTCTATCTCTCTCTCTCTCTCTCTCCCTCCATCTCTCTTCTCTGTCTTACTCCCTTTTCACCCCTCCTTTTTCCTGCCCTCTCTCTCCCTTCTCACATACAGACACACTCACTTTCTTTCACTCTCCTCCTTCCTCCATCCTCCTTCTCTTCATTCTCTTTTGTTTCTACACCGTCTTCAGGGGCGGATCTAGCTTTTTTCCAAGGGGGGGGGTTTGAGGGGCTGAGCTGGGTATTGCGAGCGAGCGAAGCGAGCGAGGGGGGAGGGTGTGGGAGGGGGGATACCCCCCTCCCACAGTAGGGAGATTTTTCATTTTTAGGGTTGCCAGCTTGCGATTTTAAGCATACTTGCATGCTCTATTTTTTTTTCTTTTTTGCCCAAATAATTGGGGGGGGGGGGGGACTTCAGCCCCATCCCCGCCCCCCCCCCCCGGCCCTGGCTCCGCGGTCCCTGGGTTTGTCCCAACGGCGATGCAGAGCATCGTCCACAAGGCGCGAAACGGCGATGTCTGTGAGCCGCGTAGCGTCGCGCCGATTTTAATTTTTGTTTGTTTTTTGTTTTTTGCTATTTGAACCCCTGTAAGTGATGTTTTCCTGGCATCTACTAACGCAATGGAGACCATAAAAAGCAGTCCATAATAACGTCTTTTTAGATCAAGTAACAGTTTAATACACAGTTATACCCAGAGTTATCGTGTGTTTGGTTATCAACTTAATAAGTTACCAGATGAGTTGAATAATATTATATCTTCTCACAATATTTGCACTTGAAATTTTCCTCTCCAGTGTGTGCTATTTTTTTTGGGTCTAATTCTAACCACATGTTTAAAAGTCAAGATACTAAAGAAAAGTAACTGGGAATATAAGAAAGATTCGTGATAAAAAGGTAGATTTATGACAGTGTAACATTATGTTGACTTGTATAGTACCACAAATCTTAAATATAGGTAACCTCTATGATGTAAATGATTATACTGGCCATGCCAGTGAAGTAGAAATTAAAATCAAGTTTAACTAAATGTTGCTTATTCAGCCAATTGAAGGTCACGCTGTAACTTTCGTGATGTAACCGTAAACGTACGTTATCATAAGTAAAAAATGTGTGTAGGATATACGTAACAACTATCCAAATTGGTAGCAAACTTAAATTTACACCATATATATGAGGTTCTGGGTGAGCTTAGCAATCATTTTTAAGGCCAAAATTGTATTCAAACAATCATTTTTTAAGGCCAAAATTGTATTCAAACAACGTTAATGTAACATACGTTACCAATTTGAAACATACATTATGGCCAAATCACATATCGTTAAAAATCGTTAAAAATCGTTAACAGACGCCTGACTAGATGCGATGTTCACAAATGTTTTAATGGTTTTAATTCTTTCTTGTTTATGTATTATAACCTTCCGTTACCAACTTTGAAACTAACTAGTCATCATGTGAAATATTGATGGTATTACGTAATAGTGTAACATACCGTTTGCGTTTGTCACATCACGTCAGATTTTTATGCGCAGTAGAGCTATAATTTCACATGTTCTCAATGAATGTGTTAATGAAAGTATTATCGATGAGTGATATAAAACAATTCGCTCCAACTCATAAAATGACTAAAATGTAAATATTTCAAAAGAGTATAACTTTGTAGGATCTTCTTATTCATGTTATTTTTTGGATGACCTATAAACATGATAAAAATGTGCAATCTACAATACATTTTGTGTAGTGCCCACAGCTAGTACTGTACCTTTAAGTGAAAATCTCCTTTTCGTTATTGTTATCGGACAAATGTGATCAGCACTTTTTAATTGAAAATCTCGTTATCGTTATATTAGATCTGGTCACATCCGTCCGATAGCGATAACGAAAACGAGATTTTTAATTAAAGGTACACCAGAGAGCTGCCCTAGTAAATACAGACACGGGAATACTCTTGCGGACACACCACATACTACCTTTAATGGAAAATCTCGTAATCGTTATTGTTATTGAACAAATTTGACCAGCCCTTTATGTAATATGAAATCCATTTCTCCTATCTCATTGTAAACGGTTTTATAACCGTTCATCTCATTAATGTTTGGCCAGAGTAAAGAATAAAACTTCAACTACTGAAAATTGTGAATTTCCCATTTGATTGCAAAATGTCTTGACAATACAATACCCTATTTTAAATGACGTAATAAAGATAGAAAAAAACAACGTTTCACACGTGAACCAAAAACTGAGAATGCTTTATTTTCAAAGAAATATGCGACGAATGTTATTTTCCTATAGAAATCGTGTTATGTCGAGCTCCGATCAACTTAACACCAGGTTTTGAAAAATGAGATTATTTCTATTAGCTCGCTTTGAACAGTTCAAAGTCCTGTCAATGAGTAAATGCTGTTTCTCGTTCTGTATCAATGTCTTCACACGTTGATTAATATTTTTATATCAATACATTTCTTCAGACTATGACTAGGAAAGAATTAAAGGATATAAATTTTAGTTAGTTATTATATTTCTTTTAACTGATCTGAGTAGATATGATGATATTCTAAATTGTTGGTTATATACATGTATGTTTGGAAAGTTTCACAAGAAAATGGTTTGAAATATTAAAAGGTGATTTCTATTATTCAAGCTACCGATTGGCAAACATAATAAAAGAAATGTCGCATTCAATTAGGAATAAGCATAACTACTATCTGCAAGTGTCTTTAACCTTACTTCATTGTTTCTTTTTTTCGTTTGTTTTGGTTGTTTTGTTGTTTTTTGCATTTTTTTTTCTAGTCCCAGGAGGAGACACCTTACCGACCTTTAAAGTTTTGCTCGAAAGAATGGAGCAATGGGGAACTACTCGCATTAAACTGGGAATGAGCATAACTACAATCTGCAAGTGTCTTTAACTTTACTTCATTGTTACTTGTTTTGTTTTGTTTTGGTTGTTTTTTGCATTTTTTTTTTTAGTTCCAGGAGGAGACACGTTACCGACCTTTAAAGTTTTGCTCGAAAGAATGCAGCAATGGGGACTACTCCCACAAAGCGTAACAAATGATTTTATTGTAATAAACCCCAAAACATCATTAAAATGAATGCAGAGTGCAATGCTCTTTTTTGACATTCTCTCTATTATCTGGAATATTTATGATTGTCCCTTTACATTTCTCAATTTGACTTTAGCAGTATAGAACCCTTTTCCCCAGTTTATATACACTTGTATACTTTTTCGTTCTCTGTGTATTAAACAAGCGATAGTAGGCAAAAGGATTCATTAAGATATTAAGGTGTTCATCGCCTTTGCTTGAAGATGGCAAGCAGTTCCCAGGACAATGCCTTCGAACATGAGAAGGAAAACCAGCAACTCATTTATGACGTCACTAATCGCCTCATCAACAATATATTGAGGGGCGTAATGCCTCAGCTGCAGAGACTTGGTAAGGAAGCTGTATTTTTCATGTAGTCCTCCGTCTTTAACACAAACCAAATATAATTTTCCTCTTATCAGATTCTTTATATGTATCAGTTTGGTAAAAATTCCTGTTCCTCTTCCACAACATACTCTATGCCTTGCACATACGGACTGTATAATACTGTATATATTATTCTTAAAACTCTATGAATTTTCAGTATCGTCGAACTTATTTATGATTATCCATTAGTTAAATCTGCTTTCGAAATTTCTCTGTAAGATGAATGAGAGGAATAAAATAAAATGATACTAAATAAAATGTACATGGAAAATATCACTGTTTTTTGTCATAATATCCGCCAATATTTAAAAATATTGACAATTATGGGAATCAAATCATTTTGATTATTTGATTTTTTGTATTGTGTTCCATATGATATAATGGTACATCGAGTTATCTTCAAACAATGTTATTTACCCCAAGAAAGAATGAACCAATCTTAACAAAAAAATACTCTATAAAGGGTGACTGACTGCAGTCAGATTCAACTTCTGTTCACGATATGATAATTTTAATATATATCTGCTTATCAGGTCACCCACCTGTAATCGTCATTTTTGCCTTTACTAATGCATAATTCGGCAATAAAAGTGTAATTCACAATATTTGCCTTTTCGTTATTTAGGTATGTCATTTCAACAAGCTCAGCCTGTATTGGATAGTCTTAACGTGGACCAAGAGAAAATCAAATCCCTAAAGACCACTCTGGCCAGGAAGAAGATGAAAGTAGCTATCTTTGGACCGTAAGACTGCATTATCTATTTTGTTCCTTCACTTAACCCTTTCAAGACAATTGACCACATTTTGTGGTTTGGCTTAATAACTTCTGATCCAGAGCTCTAAAAAATATACCAGATGCACGAGTAGAAAGAGCAAAATTTTCTGCACACACTATGTCCATTTTTATTGCATGACCATATTGCGTTTGATGCCAGGAATTTTAAAAACAAGAATAAGCTTTGAGATCCTTAAATTGGCAACACATTGAGAGGTTTAAAATCATTGTTTTTTCACCAAAATTGGCAATTTCTTTCAACTATTCAACAAATCTCTAACCATGTATATTGTTTTCAAAGACATTACACCTTATTTGAACCATGTAGCACTAAAAGAAAAAATATTATTGTTGCCAATTTGAAGAACAAAATGTGATCAATTTAGCCCTTAAATAATCCCTGTCCTGAAAGGGTTAATATGGATGTCATTCTGAAACATGTACATGCAACCGAATGCTAACCATAAAGGCTAGTTTTACTCGCCTTTCTCCTTCTTGTACTCGTGGAATATCAAGCTTGTACTTATTAGAGCCAAATGTATACGCATACTGAACAAGCTATTGTAGACAAATGATTTTTTTCTTATCTTTGTTTTAAAAACGAGGTTGAATTTATCAAAATCAAATGGTTGAATATAATGAAAAATATCACACTTTATACTTTCTCTGTGAGCACATAGAGATTGAAATTCATTCAAATATGCATAGTAATTCAGTGCAATGATTTTAATGGTGAATTTAGAAGTATACCTATGTAATTCACTCATCTTCTTCGCATTTGGATTTCGCAAACTCAGAACCAGCAGCGGGAAAAGTATGCTCATCAACGCGATGTTGGGGAAGAAATTACTAGCATGTGGCATGGGGCACACCACCAATTGTTTTCTCACCATGGAGCAAACAAAAGTTGATGAGGATGATGTCCCTCAGACATATGAACTCGTCAGCCTTGGCAGTGTGTCGTACTTCATAATCAGAAGGAGTTCGTTTTCCCCATCTACGACTCCGGATGACAAGGATAGAGCGACATTCCACAAGGAAAATGTCGAATATACCCTCGACGTGCAGGTCAGTTTTCTCAATTACTCCGCTCGCCAGTTATATGACTTTTTAGGCATATAATACCAGTGAATATGTAAATTTGGCTGTGTATTATCTGAATGATACATTACAACAAAATGTAAATGACAACAATCACTTTACATTAAATGTAGTTAACGTATCGTCTTTACAAGTCATAAGTTAAATATTGATTTAATTTGTAGAATTATTGACAACTAAATCCCACAGTTGTCATTACTGAACTAGACCTTCTAGTCAACACAGTTTGTAGCAGTGAGACTAATTTCTCTTAAAGGAACATAAATTTCTTAAGCAATGTTTTTGCTAAATCATCCCTATAAATCTATGAATGGTAGTTCGTCCTATTCATCCTATATGAGCTTTAAAATGTAACGACGTTTTGTTTTTCAAAATATGTAATTTTCGTATTGCCAGCCCAGTACACATGGTGGCAGGGCTTGCTTATGCGCCGTCTGTCAACAGTCCTTGAACATTACCAGCAAAACGTTTCTTCAGCGATATTTCCTGCCTTTTCATAAAGCCTTTTACATATTACTGGCAAAAATATGTCAAGAATTTCCATTGTATGAATGAGAAAAGGGGAGCATGCCTACGGCGTACAGTGGGACAAGGCCGAACCAATTAAAGTGCACCAAAATGGCATTTTGGTGACTGTGATTCTTCTAACTTTTTTCATGTTCTTTGCAAAGATAACTCCCTAAAGAATATTTCTCAACAATATTTCTCTTTGTCATTTTTTTTTTCTTAAACCTAAAATATTGTTGTATTAATGCATTATGTCTGAAAATCAATACTTTGTTTTTTATTCAAAGGTGCCCTTCTGTTGTTGCTTATGATTATTCCCAATAACCCATGTAACAATATAAATGAGTTTAAATCCGAAAGCTAATTTATATTCACAACTTATTTCGTGATAAACTTGCTAAAACGTGTAAAAATATTTTTGTATTAACCCATTGCATACGGGAACCGGATCGTCCCTGTATTAAGCATATGGGTGGGAATAAGAAAATCCAGTAGTCAAAGGGTTAATACAAGGAAAATGTTAACATTGCAGTCGATTGCCGCATTAAAAACTTAGAACCAAACTTCCTAGGGAGTTAACTTTCCACTGATACTAAATTTGACTGCCACTTTTTTCCGACTTGTTAAGTTTAAGTTTTCCCCAGAAGATTATTCTCAGACAACTACTATGCAAAACGTATGTTTTCTATGGGAATACTTTTGATAACTTTAAACTCTTATTGCTTAACCACCTAACATTGTTCATTCATTCTATCCAAACTACTTTTCTGGTCAAATATTTCAGCATAACGAGGTATGACTTTGAAAACTTTAGTAGGACTGGAGATGCGTCAATGTGGTTATTTTGCTCTTTATAAAGTTTTTACATCATACGCAGTTAAAAGTATTTCCATTGGATTCTGAGGGTCACATAACCAAATGACATCTTGTTTCGCTCCAAAATATATCAGATACGAATTTAGGTAGACTTTAAGTTCATTCTGGCCCACCGTACGTGTTGCGGTTTATTACACATTTCGTGTCCGATATTCATTTTAGGTTCTTCAAGACTTATCGGATGCGACAGCAGATAAATCTCTGGATGTATTCTTTAATATTGAGGTCTTTCTCGCACGCCATGATCACAAATGTCCGTTGCTCTCTCATTATCTCCAAATCGTGGACTGGTAGGTGTGTTTGTTTTTGCTGTGAATATGACGAACTTATAGGTCGACCATCGAATTTTAGAATTTCAGATTTTACATTAATATATGCTTAATCAAGGGTACGCACTCAGCCAATCAACTGACTGGGATTTAGATCACAATATAGAGAGAGAGAGACACACACACACACACACACCCACACACGCACGCGCACACACACACACACACACACACACACACATATATATATATATATATATATATATATATATACACACACACGTCGGTAAATGAACAAAAGGATATAGTCACAAATGTATAAAGCAAACTATTTAAATGAACGGAAACCTTGCTTAAATATATTGGGATCCTTTATGTTTCTGTGATGTCTATGTCCATTTCTTTTATATACAATATGTATATATATATAATTCCATAATAAGAAAATAGCTAGTGCATTTTCGATTGACAAGTTGAATGAAAGTAAGTTTAATTCGTATTGTAGAAGCCATTAGGTAGTGTCATTTCCGAATTTTTTTTTTTTTATTACCAATGGAGATGCGATGATCCTCCAGTTCAAAGTATAATCGATAAATATGTATTAAAAATGCTGTCTGGATCCGCCCTTTATAGAGAATATCTTGCTTCAGGCACACATGCAGTAGAAGGAACTTTTGTGTCTGCCTCTTAATTATATCTCCCTATACCCTATTTCACTTTTCGTTTTGTATTTATGAATATGTAAATGGTTATAATATTTTTAAAACTGATGTCTTTCAAGGAAGTATTTTTGCTGTAAAGGGCTTAGTCTGAACACTTTTTTGTTATTTTGACGCTTCAAAACAGACTTCCTGTAGGGTTGATATATTCTACTAAATAAGAAGTCATTACATATGTCAAATTTGAAACAGGAAAACCAAAACAGAAAATATGCCTAGTGCCATCTACCTATATTTCTCAAATAATACCTCTTCGGATGTGACCTTATATTTCCAGTTTCATGACTGGCACAATTAATGTGGTTTGAAGTTCATTATATTGTAGCCTTTACATTATAGCCCACACCTATTGTTTATACAGCCCTGGAGTTAGCACTTGTCGGAAGCTAGGGGGTTACGTGAAAGACTTTTGTGGAGATGCCGATGTACATGTCCTAGTTGTGAACACCGAATCTGGCATCACAGCAGAGGTATGGATGAACTTTATGACATCTCTATACGAAATCCTCTTATTTGAATTCTACGACACATGCCCCGCTCCTCCGGTGACAATTGCTCCACTGTCAGTTTCCTCCTCACACCGAATTCCTAACTTCAACCCTAGAACATACACCATACATAACGCTTAACCTAACCCTAAATCTGATCTAAAACCCAGTAGCAACCCTAAACCCTGCATCATCGACTAGTCCAGAGCACATGTCCCCGGAAAAAATGTCTGGCCAGTCTTACTTCCATAGCCATGCTGTTGATATTTCTTGCAGACGATTTTTAATCATATTATCTACCTACGTGACAATTGTTAGTTTGGTAGACATCGGTAATTTGACTTGATATGATTTCTTATAACTGTCACCGAGGTTAACAAGGCGTTTTCGTCCTATTTTGTAAACTTTATATTAATATAATAATATAATTTTCACATTTCCTCATAACTGGCTTTTTGCTTCGTATCAACTATCAAACAGGACAAAGAACACTTCTTGAAAGTGAAAGAGCGTCTGCCAAATCCTGATATCATCATTGGCTTGACTCAGTGGGACCGTTCAGCAAATGAACGACCAGAGCGGAAGGAAAGGGTTTGTAACAAATTATGAGATGTCCCACCCCCCCCCCCAAAAAAAAAAAAAAAAAAAAAAAAGCAACATTTACAAAAAAAGAAAAAAACACAACAAAACAAAACACTCAACCATTGCCAGTGGATAGATAATACAGTTGTAGTATTTTCACAAAGATTTCAGAGAAACCCATGAAGTTATGATTGTTCATACCTTACAGACAACACAGTTTATAACAGATCTGCATGTGTTCATGGCTGTGGGCGGGTGTGTGTGTTTGTGTGTGTGTTTGTGTGTGTGTGCCGTGGTCCAGTGGTTTAAGGCGCTTGACTGCATGGAGATGCGAGGATCGGGCGTTCGATCCCCGACACGGCACTTATGCCCTTGAGCAAGGCATTTTATCTACACTGCTCTTTTATCGTTCATCAAATAAATAAAGTGCAATATGCATATTGATACCAGCGTGTGCATGTGTGTTATTAAAAAATAAAAATAAATAAAAAATGTGTGTGCTTTATGCGTATGTGTTTTTACCCGTTACTACATAAAAGTGAATTCTGGTCTTGCTCCAATGATTAAAAATGTCTTGTCTAGGATGATTGCTCATTAAGCACTTATTAATAATTGATAACAATTTTCTTGGGTTACTCTGACCTACCACATCGTTTTCTAGGTAAGGCGAAAACATCTCCAGGAGGCCTTCGATTTGTTGAAATCAACCGGTACTGTCTCTAACATGGAACAAGCAAGGGAAAGGTGCTTCTTCATATCGGGTAAAGAAATTCTTGATGACGCCCTTGGTGAACAAGGTAATTTTTTCTTTAATCGTTCAATACTTAAACGAAACTGTACGACAGACTATTAAATGTCATCTTGTTTTGAATTTGTTATTGTACTCATACAATATATGAAGTTGAAACAAAAAGAAGAAAATTGTGACTGTTTTAAAGTTGAGGTTCTAAACTGCGTGAAAATAAAAATTGTGAAGCAGTGCTGGCTAAATGTATTAAAGCATAATATGACATTGCTTGCGTTGTAGACTAACTGGCGGATGTTCTAGAGATAATTAAATCAATGATGTACTGGTAAGAAGAGGCTACTGCTTCTCAGTATATTGACGAGTAGCTGGATCAGTTTATGAGGTACTAACTTAAAACCCTTCATGGTTTCTCGTTCATTTCATGAAAGTGATGGTGTAAATGATTTAAAAAAAAAACTAAAAAACTTTTACACCTGTACACAGTGAAACATGATGAAGGCCAACAAGAGAGGAAGGAAGCATTTCAAGACTTTATGAGAAAGATCGAGGTACGAAAGAAGTCTAATAATTCAATCTCCTATATACGGATATACGGGTTGTCTTTTTCTTCTTCTTAATTTGTATGTATATATCATCATTGCCATTATTAAATACTTTTGACATGTGTTTTGTATATTCACTTTACATTATCTGTATTTAATTTCTACGCATGGAATCTGAATAAATTCAAATAGGTCATGTTGATAATTGAATTGAAAATGTGCAGTAACTTGGAAGAAGAAAGAATGCAACACAAAAAAAAGAAAAGAAAAAGAAAAAAAGCATTGTAGAAAAGGAATAATAATAACAACAATAATAATAATAATAACAATATTAATAATAATAATAATAATAATAATAATAATAATAATAATAATAATGGCCACTTATATAGCGCTCATATCCGCCACGCAAGGACGCTCATGGCGCTTAGACATTATTACCCTGGTTATAGCCGAGCCGCCAAAGTAACTAGCGCTCAAGCATATCAGGTACCCATTTACACCTGGGTGGAGAGTGGCAAAAGTAGAATAGAGTCTTGCCAAAAGAAGTTAGTGCCGTGGTGGGATTAGAACCCCGTACCTTGTTATCTGCAGTCCGGTGACTTATCCACTAAACTACAACACCTCTAGAATGGAATCAAAAGCTTAAAAATTATACTAGACAAATCCTAAAGAAATAAAAATCTGATGAAATTTTAGTAGGGATGTGATTCCAATTCGTCAAAACAAGACAGTGAGGCATTATCGTATGATCCTTACTACTTACAGTAGTTAGTTCAGCCATGGTAGTGGTATTCATTCTTTACTCATGAAATAGAGACATGTTTCACTCAATTTCTACTCCATTTCTTAGTTCACTTGAAATAAAATTCTTGTTTATGACCCTTCCTCCGGCTCATTTTCCTCAGGAGCGAGCCTCTATAGCTGGGAAGAAAGCCAAGCTGGACATCAACCGACGAGCCTGTCAAGATATCTTGAGATCTTGCATACACAACATCTACACGTTGAAGGCCTGGATCTGCCGAACGAGGTACGTTTAAATAAGAATGTCATCTGCGATTCAGAAATAAGGTAGCAGGATTTCGATGAGCAATTGAGATAAAACTTACCATAAATCTTTAATGCAGCAACGTTCCTTCACCACCCTCCCTTCAAGAAGACACTTATAATGCCGCTTGAAGTAGGGACTGACCTGCCAGGACTAAGAACTATTTCTTTTCTGAGGTTACAAGAACGTGCTGGAAAGGCTGGAACAGACACCTTAAAATAAAAAAGGACTTTCGTTTTTAATTTCTTTTTATTACTTTTAATCTGCATTAATATGTCTTTTCACGAATTCATTTTCAATAACCAACATGATCAAGGGGAAAATGGCATCACTTTTATCCTCAATATAAGAAGTGCCGCATTCTATTGCTATGAAAATTTCATTACAACAAACTGTAGTTTTGGTAATTCATGACAGACTTTTTAAGTAGAGCAATGAAAAAAGTAGATAAAGATATTTAGATGAATTATCTAAATTATCAGATTAAATCTGACAAATAACACCAGAACTTTTAAGAGAGAAAGGAATATATCATGATACGTACAAACCGTAATACATGTAGTAAATAGGACCCTTCTTAAAAGCTACTTGTTTTGTTTATAAATCTTTATCTCTGTAATTAGTTATGTACCCCTATAAGTACTGATATTTCTGTAATTATCTTGCTTAAATTATTTTTTATCAGTACCTAATAAAGAAGTAATGTAGGTACATTTCCGTTTTAAAACTGTAATTTTAATGTAATATTTGTTATCTTTCTCGTAATAATAAATTTTATCGTACTTCAGGCGATATAAATGATTTACATTGTCGGTGACAAGTGTTATGCGCGGCGCCCTTTTATCTAACCGCGGGGCGGCAACTACAGTTACATTAATAGCTCGCCGCCACCCCTTTGCGGTCGCCGCGCGGTCCTTTTCATGTGGATAATAGCGCTATGATGAAAGAGCGCGTATATTTATTGTAGTCTATATTTAGCAATAGAAATTAGCGAAGAGAAGTCAAGTTCCCGCGGTTGAGGTGTAGATACTCATTCTGCCTGCTGATTTGATGGAGTAGGGATATCGCATTAAGAGCTCGCAATTTTATTAACTTTGGACGTTAAGAGCTCCAAATTTTTTATTAACGTTGGACGTTCTAATTGATTTCGTCTTTGGAAGTTACACTTGATCTTCTTCATTTGGAAGTGGATGTTGTATTAGGATAATTAGTATAGTGTAAAGCTAGTGCTGGTTGACTATGCCAAAAGCAAAACAGAAGTCAAAGCGGGCCGGGCGCCCAAAAGCAGTGAGCGACCAGGTTTCAACTCCACGTCCTGGTCCGTCGGTGGCTGAGTCAGAGGCGCCTTCACGCAGTCTTAGGAATCGGAGCGGAGTAGCTGAGGCTGCATCTCTTCTCCAGCCAACACCAGAGGAGCCTGGGCCGTCGGTGGTGCCTACTCCCGGAATGTCGGGTGAGTGTACTTCTCAATCTTGGCCTGTAGTTTGCGCTGATAGGGACATTGTTCATTTGAGTACGGGTCCCGACATAGCTCAGCAAGTGCCGGATAGTGCTCCTCTATTGTGCGCTACGCCTCGGGAGGCGCTAGGGTCTACAATCAGCCGCGCTTTGCAGGAGAAGATTTGGAAGAGCGAATTCGTAGAATTGGGTGCGCTGCTTAAGAATGCCCCCGTTTCGGAAAGTAATACTCCCATGGTGTTGGCTTTATCGGGGTCTACATTGCAGTTGCAACCCCATCGAAAGGTACCGCGCATAACCTCGATAGAACAGTGGACGAGTGCCTTTTTGGTTTATGCGTCGGTTTTTGTGGAGAAACACTTGGCTCGCGCGTCGGAGATGTTCAAATACATGGACATTGTCCGTACCGCGGCCCGGTTCGGCGGCTACGGCTGGCGCACTTACGATGTGCAGTTTCGGCTAAGGCAGGAGAGGGAACCCACGCGACCATGGGCCATCGTTGATAGCGAGCTGTGGCTCATGACAGCTGCGGCGCAGTACGTGCATTCCCCTTCAGCCTGCAGCAGCAACGCCTTAGGCAGGGGCAATTTTCGCCCCTTTGGCCAATCGACTCAGCGGAGAGGAAGTGCGGTCCGCAGTCAAGTCGCAGGGCGTGCTTCGGCAGGGGGATCGGGCCTGCGCTACTGTTAATGGGGGCCGATGTGTCCGTCGGCCTTGTGTGTACACCCACCGTTGCCAGCGTTGTGACCAGACCTCGCACGGAGCTTCCCAATGCACAATCAAAGACCGCCAACCTCAGAATCCGCGCTCCAACTCCAATTAAACTGCACCATATGATTCCTTTTCTCAATAGTTACGATAAGGTAGAAGCACAATTCTTATACGATGGATTTGCTAAGGGGTTTCGCTTAGGGTACATGGGTCCCAGAGTCACTGTTAAATCAAAAAATTTGCAATCTGCTAAGGAGGGGAAAGATGTCTTGGTACAAAAATTAATGCAAGAGTTAGATTTGGGGAGAATTGTCGGCCCATTCGAGTCTCCGCCGTTTGAGAATTTCCGGTGCTCGCCCATTGGCTTAGTTCCAAAAAAGACTCCTGGGGAGTTTCGAATGATCCAACACCTTTCTGCCCCAAGGAATAATTCGGTTAATGGGCAAATAGATCCTAAGGATTGTTCGGTCGCATATGCCACATTTGACGATGCCATTTCGTTGGTGCAGGGAGCTGGTAGGGGCTCATGCATGGGGAAGGCGGACGTTAAGTCAGCATTTCGCCTGTTGCCCGTTCACCCAGATGATTTTGACCTGTTGGGCATGTGTGTTGACGGCAAATTTTACTATGATAGATGCATGCCCATGGGCTGTTCCATTGCATGTTCAGTATTTGAAAGGTTCAGTTCATTCCTTGAATATTGCTGCCCGCCGAGTAGCCGATTCCCGCGATACTTTGCACTATTTAGATGACTTCTTTTTTGTAGGGAAGTCTGAGGCTGAGTGCGCACATCTGCTATTTAGTTTCAAGGGCGTATGTGAACGATTCGGGGTGCCAATTGCAGCGGAAAAGACCGTAGGCCCGGTTACCAAGATCACTTTCTTGGGTTTAGAGATAGATTCGGTCGTGGGGCAAATTTTCCCTGCAGGCGCTAATCCGCACAGTCTTGAGAAAGGAAAAGGTCATGCTCAAAACATTGCAGTCAATCATAAGCAGTCTAAACTGTGTTTGCCGTGCGGGGTCGCTCCCGGTCGGGCCTTTCTACGGCGGCTAATCGATATGACTATCGGCGTTAAACAGCGCCATCACATGATTCGCATTACGCTTGGAGCAAGGGCGGACCTACGGGCATGGCAGCACTTCCTTTCGGAGATTAATGGTAAAGTGTTGTTCGTGGAACCCCATACCTGGAAAACACACGATTTGCAATTTTTTACGGATGCTTCAGGTAGTATCGGTTTCGTAGTTTATTTCAGCGGGAAGTGGACACAGGGTAGATGGCCGGCAGGGGTTGGTACACCTAAGTATTCCATTGCCTTCCTCGAGTTGTTTCCCATAGTGGTTGGTCTGCAATTGTGGGGCGACGATTTGGCCAACAAGAGAGTGTTGTCATGGTCAGATAACCAAGCCGTAGTTGCAGTTGTTAATGCCCAGACCTCCAAGTGTCCAATGATCATGTACCTAGTCCGTCAATTTGTAATGATATGTCTACAACATAACATTAGGTTCAGGTCTTGCTATGTTCCTGGGGCGCGCAATAACATTGCTGATGCTCATTCTCGTTTCCAGAACGTCCGCTTTCGTCAACTTGCTCCAGACGCAGACCAGTTGGCAACTCTCCTTCCGCGCCATCTGTGGGCGATCTTCACCAAGAGTGGTCAGACTAGTTAATCGCATCCCATGCCCGTAATACTCATGCGGTGTATCAGCAAGCTTGGGAATCCTTTCGTAAGTTTTTGTTCATTTATTTCCCAGCTCACAATGCACCTTACTGGTATGAACAGGTCGCGCTATACATCTCTTATTTATCGCTGCAGGGATATGCGGCTTCCACTATCGTTACCTATATATCTGGGGTATCATCTCGTTTGAGGACGGAAGGGATGTTTGATGCGACTAAGCATTTTGTCATTAGTCGCTTGTTAGTTGGTTGTCGCCGTCGGCATTCTCGGACTGATGTGCGTTGTCCGATTACTATGTCGCTTCTTAAAAAACTGTTGTTGGTTCTCCCTGTTGTTTGTAACTCATATGACGCTATGTTATTTAAGGCATGTTTTTTGGTGGCCTTTTTCGGGTTCTTGCGGATTTGGGAGTTTACGGCTTATTCCCAGGCAGTGTCCAGCGTCAGCTTGGAAGGGCGAGACGTTACGGTGGACGGTATGGCACCCGGGCGGCACATTCGATCTTCAAAAACTGACCAACAGGGACAGGGTTGTTATATTCTTATTCCGGAAGCTGTCAGCAGTTCTGTATGTCCCGTCCTGGCTGTTTTGGGCTATCTCGCCGTCCGAGCGAAGTTCAGCAGCGCATTTTTCTGTCGTTTTGACGGGAATAATGTGAACAGGCGGGAGTTCACTGCTATTTTGAGGAAGTGTTTGTCCTTTTTGGATCTTCCGACATCACGATTCGCCTCTCACTCATTCCGAATAGGTGCGGCTACATCTGCAGCTATGGCCGGTTTTGATGCTGAGGAGATTAGGAAAATGGGGCGTTGGTCTTCCGACGCGCATAAGCGATATGTGCGTATGAATATGTTACCCATGGCGTGAATTTCATTATTTCCATACTCATTTACATTGTGATAGTTCGTAGCAATGTTTCACGCATGTCGACGAATACTGTATATAATGTCGATGAGCAGCATTTTGTTTTAATAATGCATGTACTTATCTAGGAAGGAATCATATATGCATTTCCTAATCATATATTCCAGTTTTTGTGAAACAGAGGCGGGGGTATGTCTGTTCGATTATTAATGGTTATTGGGGGCTTTAAATGGCCTTGCATGTTATCACAAGTATTATCATTTATGCACAAAATTCTTTGGTTAATTGTCTTTATAGTAATATTTGACATGAGTTAGAAGGTTCCTACATGGGACTCATAGCTGTGAACAATAGGCTGCCGGAAGATCTCTTTGTGTTTTCTGTTGCAGGTTGCCAGCCATGCACAATCCTGCTGGTTGGGGATTCCATGATTCACTGGGTAGCCAACCATGCAGTCGTACCGGGAAGCTAGATCTAGGGCTATCAGCTTCCGTCATGTGGAGAGGACGCAGGGGGCTTCACTTGGGTCAGCTCGTGGACTACGTCCGACAAGTTCTCCCCTCCGTCCCAGAGTTCCGCCTGTCCCACATTCTAGTGCACGTGGGGACGAATGACGTGGGTCGAGCCAGAAAGAACGAATTGTTTTTGCTCCTGGACGCAACGCTTGGTGGGCTGCATGAGCTCCTTCCCAATGCACGAATCATCTGGTCCAATATCTTGCCTCGCAGGAAATACAGCCAGTTTAGTGACGACGAACAGCCGAAGATTGACCGTACGCGCCTCGCATTGAACAAGCATGCCAGGTCCATATGCCGCAGGATCGGGGGCTGTTTCGTGGATCACCCGGACATCAGGCATGAGCGGGTGGTGCTGTTTCGCAGCGACGGAATTCACTTATCTCCAGCTGGTAATGAACTATTCCTGCGCAGTCTTTCTTCAGGTCTGGCAAATATTGCGTAGCCTCCGTTAGTGTTGATAATTTTTCTTCTACATTCTTCGCTCTAACATGGACATAGTTCATTTCATGGGTTCCTAGTGCCGGACATGCTCGCAGGTGCATTTGTAGCCTGTCTGTCAGGTCCCAAGAACAACCAGGAAAGTACATGTATCTATAAGGAATACCGTATGCATTGACAACTACTAATTTTAGTGTTATTAAGTTGTAAGCAACGGATCGCAATTAACTCGATCTTGGGAGGAACCCCTTTTATTATCACCCTTTCCTATGGAACAAGAAGTTTGACTTGAACTTGTTATGGTTTTAGCTTGTTGTTACAATGTTTTCATTGCATTACAACTTTATTCTTTTGGTCGTCGGCAGGATTATTGGGGTGCTTTAGTGCTTTGGTTAAGCCTCATTATCGCCAAGTAATTGGTGGTGATTGTCATTATTCATTTCACATATGATACTACATAGCTTAGCATCTGAAATCATAAAAGGGTATAGGAAATAACAGATATCAAGTATGTTGGCATGTATAAGTCGTTTAATATGTTACGTTTCATCCAATTCTACGCTCAGTGGCGGCGGGCTGTGCCCGTGTGGCGGCAAATTGTAATTTTTAGCCCCTTCGCATTTATACTTGTTCACACCACAGTAGATTACCTCATGTGAAGGTTGACTTTTGGAAACAT
The DNA here is from genome assembly GCA_025618425.1 of Heliocidaris tuberculata. Taxonomy (NCBI): domain Eukaryota; kingdom Metazoa; phylum Echinodermata; class Echinoidea; order Camarodonta; family Echinometridae; genus Heliocidaris; species Heliocidaris tuberculata. The sequence continues at coordinate 18,501,333 of CM046835.1, read as the reverse complement.
GATTTTGATTATTCTAAGTGGCCATTGTTCTTTTAGAGCACCAAGTTGTTTACCAGGCATTTAAGTCCTGTTGTTGGCGTGTAACCTGTACTCGCTGGTCGACGTAGTTCTGTTCACCTGTTTTTAATGCAGGGAACATTATTGCATTTTTATGGCCAGGGTTGGGTGGGGGGGGGGGGGGGGGGGGGGGAGGTTAAACGCGTTATAGCCTGTACTCACTGGTCGTGATATTGTTCACCTGTTTTTAATGCAGGGAACATTGTTGAATTTCTATGGCCGGGGGGGGGGGGGGGTTATATTAGGTATAGCCTGTACTCACTGGTCTAAGTAATACTGTTCGCCTGTTCAATGCAGGGACTCTATTGCCCAATGGCCAGGGGGGGGGGGGGGGGGTTAGAAGGTACTCGACTGTTGGTTGTTTAGATGCAGAGAGTATCGTGGTATGCACATGGTGGTTCCATGTTGCGTGTATGTAGGTGCTGAAATTTGCATGAAAGTGTTTTTAAGAATGAAAAGATGATTCGGAAAAATACCCGGGTCCTTCCCTGAGGGGAATCGTGGTAGTGTATACTGTACTTATAAAGGGTTATGATAATTATGCCAAAGATATGACTATAACCCTTTTGTACCGATTTACGAAGTTTAATTTGGAAATTGTTGATATTGTGATGTTGATATGCAGAGAGATATCCTCCATTAAATCGCAGGTAATCGCATAAACATTGTTCTGTTTCATTTTGTCACTGAGAATGTAATAAGTTTAAGAAATTATGTGATTTGATTCTTAGATTCATCATATTGTATCATTTGTTGTATTTACTTTGTAATTAAACCATGAATTTGTCTTTTATCATTTATTGTTTTTACATTGTTTAGCGCATAGAGAGACTGCATAATTTATGATGTGCTGTATAAATCCATCTTTATTATTATTATTATTATAGTCTGGAATCATTTCATGAAACGTGTTATTTTCCCCTCTTCTATACTTCGTGAAGGAACGACTTGGTTGGTGAGTCAAACACGATCAAGGAGCTGTCGCAAAAAATAGGCACTAAATATGGAGAGTACTGGAGGGAAGGCAGGAAGCAAAGAGAAAAGGCTCTCGAGGAATTCGAAACAGAGGTAGCCCTGTGCAATTATCTTACACTTTTACTTTGACAAGGGTCCTTGTTTATTTTATCTGTTTCAACCACAACTGTATGGTGTGTGAGTAGACACCACTCACTTTCTTACCTTTGTTTATCAAGGAAAATCTTAGGATGTCTAATAGACCGGTTCTGTAATGTATACAAATTTATGCACACTTCTTCTCTGAGCACCTAGTGACGAGCTATTCCATTAACTTACTTTTTATAAATGAGCCTCAATGCTTGGAATCCAGTTTGCATACATTACTTGTTGCTATGTCCGGCAAGCCTCTGGCAAGGTTTTAGGATGTCAAGAACAACCTTTGTTTGAAAGGTATGTATAAAATTTGCATACATTACCGAAGCGGTCTATTGCTACCAAAAATTATATTATATTATAAACATTACCTATATGTGCTTCAGTACTCCAGGTACATTTTGGTTTATTTTAAAGATGTATCATGAACTTTGAAATTTCAGATTTCAAAATGAATTTGATTGTAACTCTAATCTGTCAGTGACGCAAGTACTATAAGATAAGCGTATAAATGCCTCATGATTTCTATATTTTTCATCTGCGTACTTGTTTGTATTTTTGTGATGTATGATCAGTTGATGGATTGCATGGAAACCGTCATTAGGAAGATGAAAAGTACTCTAGCCGACAACACAAAAAAGATGAAGGCTTTCGACAGCGATTTCCATGGACACGGAGTGGTAAGAAAGCAGTACGCAAAGATAAAAGGCTGAGGGATTCGAATTATTTGTAATGTGAGGACTTATTATAATGTAAAAGATATGTACATTTACCTCCCTTTGTCAGACTCACAAAACTGAGATCATAATTTTGCAGGAACACAATGAGATGGCGCATATTTCATGTGAGTATTTGTTTGCGTGTGGGTGTGTGTGGATATGAGTGTAATTTGTTTGTTACGGACGTCATGGAGATAATATAACTGGCATATCTAATTATGTACACGTACGTCTTGGCTTAGACCACAACGTTACCATCCGAAATACGCGACTAGCTCATGATCGAACCCTGGGCCGTTGTATACGTAGACCAGAGAGGTGACCACTAGACCACCTCAGACGACTGCGATATCAAAATTGGCTTGTGTATATTATGGATGTGAAAGTGAGGCATAGTGCAAACGAGACTTTATTACAGTTGCGCCAATTACATCAGCTCATTTATTGAATTCATCCTAAAGTAAGCAGTAAACAATAGGCCTCTACCCTGTCTACAGATAAAGACGGATGTGTTCGGAGTTGGCAATCAAATGCACTCATTTGTTTGCGTCAATTGTTACGCCAGATATTCGCCGAAAGATTATTTCCGGACAAATCCGAAAAACTTGCGCTAGGCCATCGCAGCAGCTTCAAGGCGTTGCGTCTGTACCTAGAAATTGCGCCTGGACCTTTCCTGTGCATTTATATTCCTGAATGTCCTTGAATGGCGCAACTGAAATCATGCCTCGTGTGCAAAGGACCTTAACCACCTACCACCACCCACACCTCCCAAGTTTTCTATATTCATTTACGCCTCGCAGTGATTTTTACCGTGTTAAGGGGGGATACCCCCTCCCACACCCTCCGCTCCCTCGCCGCTGGCGCTCCCTTATTTCAAATTCCTGGATCCGCAACTGGCATCATGTGAAATCAATATGTATTATGCAAATAAATTTTCATGTCGATCGAAAAAATTTGCATGCATTGCATTTATAAACGAGGGTGGTTTGTGAAATATAGGTTTTCCCGCCCATTTTCGTCACATTTTCATTCAATTTCATCGATTTTCAATTCAATCTGGTCCGGAGAAGCTTACTGGGTTCAAATCCTAAGTTAAATTTCGTCAAATTGTCATTCATATTCGTTTTTTTGTCAATCAGATTTAAAAACTAAGCATTCAAATTCGTCAATTGTCACTCCGGAAATTCGTCTCTGCCGCTAAGCGAGTAAGGAATGCTAGGATCAAATTCGTCGTTTTGTCAAACAAATTATTATTTTGTCATTCAAATTTGTCAAGTGTTATATGGACCTTTATAATTATGGAGGGTAAACCAGCTATTGAACCATTTTTAGTTGTTTGTTTACTTTCTCGTGATAGTTGTACCCGTTAAGATATATGTACTCATTGTCTTGCAATCACGCACAAAAACGAAGATTTTATGTATGAGAAAAACGACGTAAATGTGATAAGTAAACGATACGATTAGGCAAAAATCACAGCATTATACCGTATATCTGGTAGGCAGCATTGAGTGAAACTCAGAATGCCAGTAGACGAAATTGATTTTGCTGTCTCGTGCTCAGCTATTGTGACCGACGAATTTGAATTGCAATTGACGAAAACTTGTGACAAAGCACGAAACTGAATGACAATGTTTCAAAATTGATCGACCAAAGACGAAATTGAAACGAGCATTCGCACATTCTGGACGAATTGAAAACACATTTTTAAAAATTGAATGAAATGGTGACGAAAATGGGCGGGAAAACCTATAATATCATTGTGAACGGTAAACACTGAAGCCAGTCCATATGTTTGGGTATGTTTAAATGTCTGTATTCATTGGGGTAAGATATGAATGCGCTTTTAACTCAAGTGTTTGGATCTTTCTATTTTGACGTATAGGAAGTTGTGCATAAGTGGTACGCTAGTATCATTAGGTCTTCTCAACGCACCACCCGAATGGTCTGCGATGATTACTCCCGGGATCTACTTCGTAAGAATCTAGAGTACACAGGGTGTCCCTGAAAAAAGGAATCCCAAGTTTATGGGTAAATTAATCAATAATTTCAGATTATTTCGTTAATGTTTACATCACTAGAAAGTTCATTTGCTCGTATTTTATATGACACCGGAGCTATGATCAATAATTAGAAACAGTCTGAAGTAGCAATGTCAGAAACCAAATTATCCAAGTAAGTGGATGGCTGCTACATTTGTTTCATTATGAAGCGACATGAAATGCTTTGGGACCATAACTTATCAGAAATACACATCTTTGATATGACGCCATAATCATAGTGAAAAGACCTCATCTGAGCAGACAGTACAATTTACAATTGGTTAGGCATCTTGACATCTTGTTCAACAAAGGTAAATGACGCAGTATAACAAATACCAATGTGCATTGCAAGTTACAAATTACGCCTGCCCAGTTATGCGTGGTCCTTCCATCATGATCATGGTCTCATATGGATGATGATGATGATATGAGCTTTTCAACTATATGTCTTTGTAATGATTAGTGACCCCAAATCATTTTTTTTTTCAAAATGTTCAAAACCACAATGAACATGATTACCCAAAATGTAGCAGCCGTCCACTTGTTGTGGACAATTCGGTTTCTGACAGTGTCACTTCAGACTGTTTCATATCGGTCTTGCGTAATGGATCATGGTTCTGATATCATATAAAGAAGAGAAAATGAGCTTTCCAATGATTTATGCATTCATGAAGAAATGCTTTGGAATTGTTGATTAATTTACAAAAAAACTTGTGTTTCCCTTTTTCAGGGACACCCTGTACATGCTGTAGATATCCATTGATCAGTAGTGGAATCGGAGGGAATGGGGTTAGAGGATGCCACATACTGTATTTTAATTGATTATCTTTAATTAATTAATTAATTAATTAATTAATTTACTTATATATTATTCATTTATTTATCTATTTAAAAAAAGAAATGGGGGGGGGGGGTAACTTGATCACTATGCAAGTACGAGAGGTTTCACAACTATATAACTATCCAATGAAAAAATACTAGTCAATCAACTATTATAATGCTTGCTCGTAACCATCGTAACTTGTTTTGTTCTGTCGAACGCCTAATATTTTCCATGACGAACAGCATGAAGTAACCAATGAAATAAAAGTCTCAAAGTCCAAACGCTAAACATCTTCAATGGAGACTTAGAGTCTATTTCTCCCTACGCAAGATAACATCACGACTTTGCATAGTAGAAGCATTTATCATATATATAGTGAGAAGTATCAATTATGTGTATAGATCAGCTATATGTTCACAGATACGTCATTCTTCTTAACTAAACTTTTTCATGCCAGAATGTTTTATTGTATACTTTAAATCTTCTAATATTAATACGCTAAACCAACCATAGTATAATCATTCAGTGCATTCTCGCGTTTAATTTCTTTCTAACTCGAATTCAAATCAGGCGAGTACAAGAAATGCTTCGAGGAGTTTCCTCACGAACATCCAAAGGCCTTCATTGAGGCCTTGCATGAGGAGGTCCTTCAAGTGAACAATGACAAACAACCATCAAAGAGTACGGTCGACTGCTTGCTTCGGGGTATCACCGACAAAGGGTTAATTGCCATGTTCGCAACAACAAGGAAGCGTGTTGATGATGGTAAGAATTTGATAAAGGGGAAATATACATATACATATACACCCTCACACACACACGCACACACACAAATACACACACATGTATATGTAGAAGAACAGAAATATAAGGATAAATATGAAATCAGGTATGGACTTTCGAAAAAGGAATTAAAAAGGGTACAGCAGCAAGGTTGATAGCGGGTGCTCGTTCAAGAGATTCCATTACCCCGATTCTTATAAACTTCTCTGGTTGCAAAACGTGTTGTATACAAGATTCTCATTACATGTTTAAAAGCACAGAATAATCCTGTTCTATCCTATATATCAGATCTCATTCATAAAGACGATCCGGTACGTACACTTCGATCATCATCGTAACATCTTCTGGTAGTACAGCCTAATAACATTGCATACATATCATGCCTGTGGAAACCGAACCTTCCTATCATCAGCCCCTGCTCTGTGGAATTCTCTACGCTTAACCATTAGGAATACATTAGAAAAATAGTAAAATACAAATAGATGGAAAGTCTGTTTATTTTAAACAGTGGCATGATAAGGGTATTAGATTTATTAATGATTTAATAGACCAAACAGGAAACATTATATCTTTAACTGAATGTGAATCTAAATTTGATTTTAAGATAAAATTTTTGCAGTATTTTTCAATATGTCAAGCTCTGAGATGTGCGTTTAATCTAAACTTCCAAAATTTAAGTCATAGAATATGTGAACCATTCGTTATGCCTTATATTTTCCCCATAGTGCGTGATAAAAAAGGATGTAAAAGTATCTATAAACTACTGATAGGAAAAAAAGATTCTATCAAAACTATTGCAACGAAATGGGGAAAAAACTCATTTAATCTTTTAGATCATACTATAATACCGGATTTTAATAGGATGATTTTCAGATTCACAATGGACATTAGGCTAAAGTATTTCCAATATAAAGTTTTCAATAGAATTGTGTTTTTAAATGACATATTGTTTAAATTGAATATCATCAATACTGAGTTTTGTACATTTTGTAATACTGAAAAGGAAACAGTTGAACACTTCTTTTATTTCTGTATTTTTAGTAGAAATATTTGGAGTAAGGTAGAAAAGTGGATATCATCTCCTATATTTACTCTCAAGTTAACTCCACAGAGTATACTTTTTGGATACAAAGAAAAGCGAAATGATGCTTTGAATTGTATTACTATTGTAGTAAAACAACAATTATTCTTCTCGAGGCTGAACAAGACTTTGCCTGATTTTAAGAAAATACAAAAGGTATTAAGAACTTACTATTTAGATGAGTGTTATATCTATGATATGATAGGGAAAAGAAACGAATTTGTTTTGAAATGGAGTATGTTGAAACATTTGTTTGAATAATGTGATTTGACTTCTGTAAACGTGAAACCTTTTTCATTTATTGTAAATAAAATTGCCCATTGGGGCAAAAATATGGGAAAAAAAATAAAGGAATACATCTTCACTTGATGATTTTTTAAAAGCATTAAAGATCCACCTTTTCTTTCAGTAGTACTTTATTTCTTGTTTAGATAAGTTTATATAAGATTATTATACATGTATATGTAAAGCGCATAGAGAATTAAGTATTAATTATTATGCGCTTAATAAATCGAACGTTATTATTACATGTATTATTATTTTGAGTTCATAGAGAGAACATGATTGCGGTCATTTCAACATTTGAAGCTTTCGTCGAACAAATGGCATAGTGAATATGGGCCTAGGCCTATACAGAGTGAGTCAATAAAAAAGAAACCCATATTCAAGCCCCTTATTATTTTCAAAACTAAGTAAAATCGCTGAAATGTGTTCAAATGATATGATAGCTGATAATTTCTTCTTTAATTGACAGGCTGTTCATCAAAATCCGATCATGAATGACTGAGCACTGGCCAATTAAAACCAAAAAAATGTCGAAATTGTCTTTGCCCAAGTTTGGGCTGAATCATGCTCAGAAATTGCTTTCATTGTTTGTGAATGCATTCAACTGGAATAGAGACCATTCAATCAACCTTGGATTGACAGTCCATTTCACTGAAAACTTAGGCAGAGGCAAATTTGACATGAATCAGGAAAAAATGTTACTGTTCAGCTGTCCATGTTCGTATTTGATTAACCAAGGTGTCAAATTAAAGAAAACATAACGGGCCTCAATATGAGTATATTTGATTAAATCTACATGTACTTCTTGCTAAAATAATGCCTATATCATGTATCACGTAAATATTTCCTTACTCATCAATTTCCAAATGACGAAAGCGTTTATACTTGTGTCTTTTTATATCCTCTCTCAGTCGACGTTCAGAATTCACGTAGTCGAGCCGAGTCGCAGCGAATGGCTGCAGGAGCAAGTATTCTGTTTCTTCGTGTTCGTCGATGGCTGATGACAGCAGTCGACAGTCGACTTCTGGAAAGGTTTGAGGATGAGAGACAACATGGACTAGAGGAAATCAAAAAGTCCTGCAAACATGCTGTCGAACAGTAAGCTAAAAGGTTTTGATCCATCACACTGGGGCTAATCAGGAAAGACACGACGCAATCATTCAAAAGTTTTATGTAATGTTGACCAAAGAAAATTGAGATGCTACCAGTAAAGATGGTAAACAAAACTTAATGGGCGAAAAATCAGTTTTTGCTTTTTAGTCCACACCGATAATTTGTAAGACAAATGTAATTCACAGGCTAAAGACTGGTCGAATAAGTGTTTGTTTTCTTCTCGCTATTCAATATCACAGTTTTAAAGTTTGTTATACAAAATGAGGCTATTGGAAATACACTTTGTTAAAACATCAGGAAAACATCAGGCATCCTATCTGGCACTTCATATTCATGTCGTTTGTAAAGTCATGCGTAACTTTCAAGCTTTATGAAACACCCCCTGGTGACATAATGTAGGGACTGTAAAGATTGTTTTATTTTTAGAATAAGACCATGAGGATAGTAGAGATTGTTTTTACCGTGAAATTCGTGATAAAAGTACTTCATGTCGTTAGAAAAGGTTGAAGCTGGGGTAAAAATATATTGTAGGTATACTTTTGATCAATCAAGCCAGCCCTGTAGATAAAGACCAGTATTCTCGAAAGGCGCCTAAATTAAACCCCCGCCTAAGTGTGTAGATTTAGGCCACCGAATTATAGAGAGCAATATGTCAGCCTCTTTCAATCCCTTAGTTCTGGGACTCAATACAAATACAAAAACTGACACGAAAGAATTGATTTCTAATGCTTATTTCATGCCAGAAAATAATTTTGTTTCTTTATTTTGTTACATAAATATATAAATTTATACGGGACTTAGGGGTTGACGAATGGCCTTCCATAAATCAGTGGCCTAAGTCAAGCCTGGCTTAACTTAGGCCACTTTCGAGAATACGGGCCAATGATTTTATCTAAATGGAAATTTTTTTTTTTTTCAGATTCTGTGATATCACGGACGTTTATTATGACAACCACATAGATAATGCCCTCAGACTGCAATACAAAAAAGACTTGGAAGTTCGGTTGCAGAAAATTAAAGAGTTGTCCGACCTTGCACAACTCGTCAATGACTACAGGTAAATGTGGAAATTTTGGTTTTCTTATTTCAAAAAGAAACGATTGGTGGCGTAATTGACCTTGAAATAGTTTTAAAAGATACGAGTAGTTTTATCACATGGTGTTCACCATATTGTTTTGTTTTATGTTGTAAGTGCTTTTGAAACATATTGATGTGAAATCATCGAATACAATAAAACCTGGAAACAAAAAGGATATGTTAGCCATCTTAAGCTCAAATGACTGCACCATAATTATGTTCGCATGGGATTAATGGTGCATGGAATTAATGGTGTGTAAAGACCAATGGTGTGCAGGGCCATTGTGTCGCCTAGACGATGTCTTTAAGTCACTGTCTATCTTCTCTTTCTTTTCAGACAAGAAGCAGAAGAAATCAGTCGGGATTGCGGATTGGAGTCCTCTCAGGGATATGTACCGCCACGGCACTTAAACAACCCTCGTTAATAGGTGTGCAGTAGATAGACTACCGATAATCTTAACCAAGTAAACGGTAATAAACAGTACTGGTCGAGGAATTGAACCCTGGCACTTTATGACTTTCTTGGCGCTTATAGATAATCTACATCTGTATCGTTTTTTTTAAATGGCCTTCAGTTTAAGCGAAAAGAGAACAGCAAAAGAGGCTTGGACTTTGTCCGGGCGGTCAAATATTTTGACCCCTTCATAAACAAAGTTCTCATTTTTGGAATTTACAACCATTTATTCTTTCGAGATCTATCAACGTAGAGAAAAACTTAACTACTAATTTTAAGCTCAGAAATAACTTGAAATGTTGAAATATTAATCAATTACTCGCAACATCAGATATTTATCGCTGACGGAAAAACGATAAGAAATCATTGAAAATAAATGTTTATCTTTAAATTTTCCCCCTACCTTCAAAGGAAAAACTTAAATTAGACAATCAGGTTAATCTATCTCTACCCCTTGAACTGTTTCCAAGACTGTGCATTATCTTAAAGCAAAATTTAATTCCCTCGTCGTACTAAATGACAACAGTACAGGTAGTATGTCACCGGGTGGGTTTATCAGGGTAACTGAATTCTCAGATGTGTTTAATATGACTATATTCTTTTCAAATCAATCACCCTTCAGAGGTCCAGAATTATCTTGTGAAGGAATTTAAAATAACTATTCAATATCTTGACATGGTGGTTAATTTTTTTTCATTTAGTTCGTATGAAATGTGAGAAAATACACCCCTGAAATATGAAAGAAATGGTATCAATGTTCATTTGGGGGAAATCTATGGGGGTTTTTGTTCAGAAGAAATGGATATTCTATTCAGAAACACATTTAGGAGTGATAACTTCTTTAATATAGTTTCACTTACATTGAACTAAGAGTAGAGAGAATAACTCTAATTTTTCGTCATTATAATAGGTAGACTGTTCTCAACTACATCGAGTAGAAGCTTTTTTTTATTGATATGGCGTTAACCCCTTGACGAGCTTATCATTGTAAGATGCATGTAAAAATTTCGCACAAGTAATAAATGCATTTATTGTTCGACTATATATGTATAATTAATCAAGGAAAAGTATGGTATAGGCTTATATATAGAAAAGGAGCAGTACGTATGGGAATCGCTTATTGTTTGCAAACACCTATAGAAGAAATCGAAAAGACCTCAGTGATGACAGTTGATTGACTGATAATAGTAGATATGCTGTTGAAAACCCGTTGTTGTCTTTGTATGTTTAGTGTTGTTGGTCCTTGGTGGAAAGCTGCCAAATTCACATGAGCTTATAAATGTTATATCATTATTGTATCATTCTAGATTATAACAATACAGGATTTCCCGTCTATTTTAACTCATTTTTAAAAATCTAATTACATCAGTGTTCACTTCAATTCCTCCCTAGAGAATCCGGTAACGTACAAATGTCAAATTTAATTTCTCCATTTGTCATTCAAGTTCGTCAATGGTTAATCAATTTCAACATTTCGCATTCATCTTCGTCATATTTCTTTTGAACTCGTCTCACTTGAAAAACCGCTGCAGAATATGATGATCAAATTCGAATACAAGCCTTTAATTTGAAGGTGACAGTTTTTATTTCGTGAATCTTTTGTTTAATTTCAAGACTTATCAATCGAATGAAAACTCTTAAGGACACAAAAGCAAATATACTCGATTGTTCTTGAAAAGAGAAATGAAAATACTGAAGTTTTTCCATAAGCAAATTTTTAAAATATTTTTTCCTAGCATGAAATTATCTGTGTGAAAATATGAATTCCCTTACTTGATGGCTTTGTGCCCTACACTTTATGTCATTGATAAAACTAAATTATTCTTGATTATTGATTTGTTTGAAGGCAAGACAAGGAATCGAAGTCGAAACAGTCTATGCATAGTCTAGCCAAATTTTTTTTTGAAGAATGCAAAACACAGAAATATAGAACTCGATTGAAAGTTCTGGTGATGATGAAACATGAATATTCAAAGATCTACGTTATTCAAAACACATCGAGTTTCAGGCAGAAACAAGTAGAAAAGGTGTAAGAAATATCCATATATCAAAAGAATGAGTGACGAATTTGAATGACGGTTTGACAAAACTGCAAAATGACGAAATCGGTTCCGGCAATTTTACGTTTGGCAGCCGGGGATGACGAAAATAATTTGACTTTGACCAAATTGATTCTGAATGATCATACTGATTGAACAAGGTTCTAAAAAGAACGACTAAACACGAAATTGACCTTAAGATGTGCAAGATTACCAAAGTTCGGGACGGAACTGAATAAAAAATATATAAAATTACATTTAAAAATGTGTGAAAATGGACGGAAAAACCTATACTTAAGTTATATTTTCATTGTTATGCTTCATAAAGCTTGGAGTATAAATGAAGAATTGTCTAAGGGGGAGTCATCCTTAAATTTGTGAAAATCACGTGTTTTGTAATTTGCATACACATTTTAACATAGGGTTTTTTAAATTTTCAATAATCATATATCTATCTGCAAAATAACAACAGAAATTAGCGGTTATCATTCATGAAATTATCTTAAACCATTATTTGCAATCCATTTGTAGCGTAATGCTATGATCGTAACTGTATTTGCACGTGTTTGCGCGCAGCTGCTGTGATCGGCTGTGGGAAAATTCTAACGATTCGTACGTCTTTCGTTTGTCATGGTCAAAACCTGCCGTGTGTCTCTGCATCTCATCTTGCGCATCTTGCACCCTCCTCATAAACTTACCCCTTATACATGCAAGGACTCTTGAGGCGAACGTACAGCCCCTGTACAGGTACCGTTCAACTAACGCGCGATATGTCACGGTTCCGAAGTGAGCCACGGGCTTCGTAAGACTTACGCAGTAAGCCCGTGCAAGAAGTACGATGGCTGCACGTGTCACCTGCATTCATCGAAACACTTGGCCACATGCAGAGTTTGTTGGACATGTCCAACAGCCTCCTTGCTTTTCTTGCGTGCTTCTGCGTGCTTGCGAAAAAAAACGTACAGACCCGTCCGTTCGACGCAAGGATTTCCTGTCCTGTCGCATCCGTCGCAGACCACGCGCAAGGAGGTGCACGGCCGGTTGTGACTAACCCTAGTACATGCAGTCCATAATTTAGATGTGTTTGAATTCGTTAGAGCATAACACCCTGCTAGCAGAATTGTATACGTACTTACACATGTAATCTATCATGAAATGTTGGTAATAAATTCATCCATTCATTCAAAAATGTGTCCTGAATTACTATCATCACCACTGACTATTGTTTTTGAAAGTTCACAACACTATGGGGGAAAGCGTGCACATTATTGAAACTTCCAGAAGAGTTTACTTAAATCATTGAAGTAAAGTACGGTTGAATTAAAATAGAATGAACTGAATCTAATCGAAATTTTTAGTACTAGAACAAGAGTTCTGAAATTCAGTTTGTATCGACCATTTTTGCACTTTGAAAAATCGTACATAAAGGTTATTATTAGTTATATTACTATATTGAACGAAAAAACCGAAATGATGGTACCTAAGCTGATAATAATTTTGCTACCACAGATGATTTTAATTGGAGAAATACTCCCAGTGTCAGCCGGGCACTCTCATACACCGTGCATATGCGTCAGTCATTTAAAATAGAGTTGAATATAATATTTAAAAATCAACCCGATACAAGTGTATTCATACGGCATAAAAAAAATTTGAATAAAAGTTAAGCTGGAAAATTTTGTAACAATTGCTACATGGATACCATTTTTACAGTGTAAGAAGTATACGGTAACATGTTGTGAACATTGCTAAAATAAGGTTATACATGTATATAATTAACAACTATCTTGCCTCTAAGGCTCTCTGTACTTTTCAGCATTAGGATAATTACCACGGCTACACTTGTCATTTAACTAACTCTGTTTTAACAATAGTGTGCACATCCTGTTGACTCTAATACATACAAGACATAAAACGTAACTGAAATTGACAGCTATATCCATTTCACCCTCGGTAAGACTTTGATATAGAACAACATCTAACTCTTCTTCATTCATCAAACCATTTTCTAGAACAATATTGTATATAGTTGCATGGCATCTTAATTCACACCATAGCAAATAGTATCTGCTCAACCCGAAATGAACAGAAAATATCAACATGGATATTGCCTATTATTGTCATATGTTAGTTTTAATCTAATCATGAATATATTCATGAAAATAGGAGTGTCACTTTAAAATATCATCAGTCGATCAAACACTCTTTATCTCCTCTCTCTTCATATATATTCCTCTCATTATGTTCCACATATCTATTTCTACAGACATCTATAGACTTACATGTAGAAATAGCAATACACGCATGTTTTGGAATGTAATATTCATGTAATTTTATCAGATTTGATAAAATCACTAGCTGAACTACACCCAACATTAATCAGTTGGCAGAAAACGGCAAATGACAATGATATTTATAATGTGAAGCTTCTGACATGTCTGATGATGACGCTTGCCTTCAATTATTCAGTACTTACTAGTAGGTCCTCTCTCTCAATTAAATAAATTTACAAACTTGTTTCTAATTGACTTGGCTTGCCGTTGCAATACGTTTCCTTTCCTCTAGGCAATAATTTAATAATTTACTGCACCTTATATTTCAAAAAGCTCAGCGGGAATATTCAGAAAGGAAAACCTACCTAACATCACTTTCAGGAATTCACTGCTTTTCCCTGGGTGGACACCCTTTGAATAAAAGTATAAAGATATGGATTGATGGAGGAGTTGATTGGTAGGACAAAGACCACCAACCACGCATGTAATTTTATCAGATTTGATAAAATTACAAGCTGAACTACACCCAACATTAATCAGTTGGCAGAAAACGGCAAATGACAATGATATTTATAATGTGAAGCTTCTGACATGTCTGATGATGACGCTTGCCTTCAATTATTCAGTACTTACTAGTAGGTCCTCTCTCTCAATTAAATAAATTTACACACTTGTTTCTAATTGACTTGGCTTGCCGTTGCAATACGTTTCCGTTCCTCTAGGCAATAATTTAATAATTTACTGCACCCTATATTTCAAAGAGCTAAGCGGGAATATTCAGAAAGGAAAACCTACCTAACATCACTTTCAGGAATTCACTGCTTTTCCCTGGGTGGACACCCTTTGAATAAAAGTATAAAGATATGGATTGATGGAGGAGTTGATTGGTAGGACAAAGACCACCAACCACGCATAGACGTCGGGACTGAGTGTAATGATATCTGCTTGAACCAATATTCCTAGAATGACGATGGGCATCCAGCAGCAGAAGTCTGTTCCAACAATCAATAGCATCTTGCTTGCCATCCCCAGCTCACTTCGCGCACTGGAATGCCTACCAGCCTTGTTTCGGGTTACACGAACCTTGATGAAGATGCAAGCATAAGCCAGAAGGGTGATAGAGAAACAAATGAGGTTGACACCGAGAAATAGTCCAATGCTGAACTTCCAGGTCGACTCTGAAGATCCGGCAACAGTCCGGTAATGTAGAATTCCATTAGTGTCAAAGGTGCGCTGCTCGACTTGTGCTCCCAGTTTAACATTCTTACGGATCAATGGTAGCCCGACGCACACGTCGCTGAGACTATAGGCATCAGGGTTGATGTAGTTCAGCAAGGTAGATATGGCGCTTAGGAGAAGAGACGTCATCCAGATAATTCCCGCAGCTATTCGGGTTGACTTTACACCAAGACGGCGTTGGCTGAAAGGGAACATGACACAGGAGAAGCGATCAACGTTGATGACAGTGATGAGAAACACCGACGTCTCACTGCTTAGGACAGAAAAGAATCCTGCAATCTGGCAGATGATACTAGATCGCCATTCCTCGGCCTTTCCTTCCCAAAAGTACGACTCGGAGATGACATTGTCCATGACGGCTAGGATCAGAAGATAGACTCCTATTAGAATATCGGACATGGCAAGATTGGTAATGAGAATGGCTTGAACCTTTCCTACGACAGAAGTAGGAGTGCTCCTAAAACGAGTCAAGATGACGTAGGCATTGCCAAAGAGGGCGCTAATGCCGAGGATCCAGATAAAGATTTTGATGGGAGTGTTCTGCAGGAACGTCTTACGGCAGGTGAATAGAGGATGAGCAGGCTCATATTCGATGCAGGTTGCTCCCTTGGGGACTATGCAGCAAATTCGATGGTCGTTGACATGTCTGAAAACAAAACATATCGCCAATAAATCACATTAACAGCTATCATGATTAATCGCATTGTTGTTCTTGTCTAACATTTCGTGTAAATTTTCTTTTTTGAATGGTCTGTAATCAAAACATTGATAAGAAAATAGCGATTACCGAATTCGATGATTTAATGAAAGTTGGACCCGTTTTTGTCTCGTTGCATGTTTGCTTAATTAAGTCGATTTTCTATAAAGTGAAATGAATACCCGCAAGATTTATCAAAAATGATTTATAACATATTACTTACAATCCATTCAGCTGAAGCAAACCATCGAAGATTTCAGGGTAGAGATGTATAGAGGAGTTTTTGGTGTGACACTGAGATATCTTTAGTGTACATGGAAATAAGAGAAGGACACATTATGACGTGGTAATAATATGTCTGTAAAGCGCTTAGAGACATCGTAGGTGTATTAGGTGCTATATTAATCCAGAATATTATTATTATTATTATTATTATTATAGCCAATCAGGGAAACAGATTTTTGTCCAGAATAATTGATGTCCTCATTTAACTAGATACGTGACTAACCAGCGAAATTGGATGGATTTTAACTAATCTACCCAAAGATATATTATTACGGTAAAGTTATTCTTATTCGGATCAAAATTTTAAAAATATAGTGTCCTTGTTTTCGAAAAAAATAAAATAAAAGTATATTTCACATCCCAGACAAATTTCGCATCTTTGAGAAATAAACTCTACTTGATTCAGGTTCTGAACAATAAAATGAATACCAAACATAGGATTGTGGTGCGATGTCGGCTTTATACCCGGAATAAAGGCCAAATCAGTTTCAAATCGTAGACAATAAAATTGTAAGACCGCTCTGACGTCGCTAGAAAGCTCGGAATAGGCCCTTATTTTACTATCCATATGACTATTCAGAACCCCAATCAAAATATTTTATGTGCTTAAATGTTTATATCAAATGCTATTACATTTTCTCCCGGAGTCGGATAGCAGACTGGATCGTACAGTGTGCGGTTTGCTTTAAATCGATAGGAAATCACAATTTCATTTGTGTCTGTGTGTGTGTGTGTGTGTGTGTGCATGTGTCCGCGTGTGTGTGTGTGTGTGTGTGTGTGTGATTACTATTTTGACATATTGTTCATCTTTTGGAAAACCGATACATTTTAAAAATGATATGTAAGTGTAAAGAAAATGGCCCGGGGGGCCAGTCAACTATATTGTTGTACACACGCGCGACCACAGGTTTTCCAAACCACCCCTAAACACGTTTAATCCAATTGGTAAAATGTACACCCTATTCAAGTGTTTTCGGGTGCTTTCTTGAAAATTTTACCCCCTAAACAAAGAGACTCGTCGCACAAAATCCACACAAGTATGGGAAAAAGGATATCCTAAACGTTAGGAAGCTTAAAAGTGCAGCGCAAAGGCGAGTTGTTTAACTAGCCAAGGTGCCTGGTTTCGGCAAAAAAGGCGAAAAGGTGACCTGATCCACCCCGCCAAGGTGCCTTATTTAAGAAGAGAAGGCTAAAAGGCGACTTGTACAAACTCGCCAAGGCGCCTTGTTTAATACGAGAAGGCGAGGTGGCGACTTGTGCAAACTCGCCAAGGTGCCTTATTCAAGACGAGAAGGCGTGAAGGCGACTTGTACAATCTCGCCAATGCGCCTTGTTTAAGACGAGAAGACGCCTTGGCGAGTTTGCACAAGTCGCCACCTCGCCTTCTCGTATTAAACAAGGAGCCTTGGCGAGTTTGAACAAGTCGCTTTCGCGCCTTCTCTTCTTAAACAAGGCACCTTGGCGAGTTTGTACAAGTCGCCTTTTCGCCTTGTCGTCTTAAAGAAGGCGCCTTGGCGAGTTAAACAACTCGCCTTTGCGCTGCACTTTTAAGCCTGCGTATAAACGCGTATTGAAACAGTTTGGGCCTTTTTGACATCCTAAACGCGTCACACGTTTCACGCGTTTTTTCTGGTGGCGCTCGTGTACAGCAATACAGTTGAGTGCCCCCCCCCCGGGGGGGGGGGGGGAATGGGAAAGAACATGCAACAACACTGTGATATCTGCATGTCCCTTGTTGAATATACCCCCCTTTTTCTCCTCCTCATTAATTTTCAAGCCCTTTCCCTCTTCTGAATTCATAGAGACGCCTGGTTTCCTTCCTGTAACAGTATTTCAATCCCTGGGTCATTTTTCCCATATATTTTCAGTTAATATTTAAAAACATTCAAATAAAATTTTTTAATACAGACCCTCAAACAGGGAGGGGGGGGGCGTACGCCTACTGCGTACTGTTCTGGAAAAAAAACCGTGACTCTGAAGTTCCTTTAAAGCAATCCGAAATGTTCGAATTCTAAACGATTGATTTGAAGAACAGTTTTAAAGAGACTTGCGCATTTTCAGCAGTCCATAATTTATCAAAATTAATATCAAATGATGTAAGAAAAGTAGCATTTCTATTATTCGTGTAACGTATCTTGATACATAATTTGATACATGATTTGAGTCAACTTTGTTATGAACGACATATATTTTGATATAGAGATGGAAATTACTCTGCAACAGAAATTAATATTTGATATCAAGTAAAATGAAAGTAGGCCTAATATTAATAGGTCAATAAAGGACTTACCGCTCAATAACTGCAAGGAAACAAGACAGATAAAACATTTGATTAATGTGGGCTTCATGGCTCCAGTCATCTCGTCTTGCAGAAATCAGTTCATGAAATTATTTTCCTATTCATCCGAGCCATGCACTTCAGCATGACTAACAAAATGAGGGGCGACGATATGCGATCTTCGTTTTACATGAATAAAAAGTTGTAAAAGATGTAAGAGCTCACACCGGTGCACACTTTCTTGTTGTAACGGCGCGCACGGATTCTTATCAACGATGCTAAGTCCATCAAATCGGATAGATGGTATAACTAATTTATTATCACGAATCATTTGTATAATTTCCCCAAAATGAAAATAACAAAGGTACACTCTAAAAAAGGATTGGTAAAAAGAACCAATGCGTTAGTGATTATGTGTCCGACCAAAACATTGGTCAAAATCAACCAAAATTTGGTACATTTTAACCGATAATTTGGTAATATTGACCATTCTATTGGTCAATCTTCACCAATATTTTTGGTCGGACACATATTCACCAACACATTGGTTGACCAATTCTTTTTTAGAGTGTAGAAATTTGCTACAAACAAGTAGATAATTTGTATTTTTTTAATGGTTTGATTCTGCACTGTAGGTTATACTTATAATACATGTAGCAAACAAGTGTGCCATATTTTACAGATTGACAGTGGGAAGAGGGAATGAATATAATCATCAAGTATAATTACATTCAACAAGTAATTCCTTGTTTGTCGCATGACTATGAACCATCTATTTCCCCTTGTAATAGCTTACTTCAACACATGCTTATTTGAAGAAAAAGTCGAATGCCGGGATGGAGACCACCCCCCCCCCCCCCCCCGGAAAAAAAAAGAAAGAAAGAAACCCACTGTTTTTATATGCATTGACAAATGAATTACAGTCTAAGCAAGAATGTATTTGTTTACCTGGTCATGGGTGCACTCAAGTGCAATTAAGTGCACTTCTTTTTTTCTTTTTCTTTTTTTTTTCTTTTTTTTGGGGGGGTGATTGACAACGAATGAATACAGAAATGTGAAATATTGATTGAAAATCTACTGTGAACACAGCATCCTTCTGATACTCGATAGCCTATGGGGATTTAGATACATTGAGTAGTGTTGTCTTACGGTCGTATGAAAAAAATGAGTAACATTGAACCTTTAAAGTTCCTTCTTAGAACATGAGAGGATTTTTAGTGGGAGCTTTGTAACAGGATTCTTAAGGGAATTCATTACCGACTTTCCACAATTTAAATGCGAATAATCAAGAGTTTGAATTCATATCTGCTTATATCTTGATATAATAGATAAGAAAAGAAGGAGAGAATAATGAATAAAAAATTACAGTATATTGAATGAATTCCTTCAAAAAGGAATCAGGATACAGATTTATTTCACCCCCTGATTCATTTGCATAATGTATATGAATTACGTTATGGTTTATAAATCAACCCTTTCTTCCCCATTACTAGAAGAAGCGTTTCCAAACTAGGTGCCCTTTTTGCAGAATCTTAAAACGAGTACAGTTCTTTCTAAAACCACTGAGCGATTTCAAGAACCCTTTCAGAACCATTTTGGTGAGAGCGAAAGTTTCTTTCATGAAAAATCAATAAATAAACCAATGATTGTTTATCAAAGCATCATCATTGCCTCTTCACTGTGCAACACTGATCAAAAAAGTCTAGACTACCTCGCTTACTTTCTAGATAAACAAATATACAACTTAAAAGGATAGTGGGGTGGGTAAAATCATTCGTTTAAATGGTGGGCCGTGCTGTTCACCTGTTCACTTTCTCGTGATGATTTATACCATCAGCAATTATTACAGGATCATAGTTCTATTCAAGTTTATTCAAGTTTATTTGATTTCATCATCATAAAAGAATTTCATCATATGACTTCAATTGTACAAATGAAAGGACAAAGAAAATGGAAAGAGTCAATCAAGAAATGAACTAATAAAATGCATTTCGATGTAAAGCTTAAGTCTCACTATAGGCGTGCGATCGGTTGCCGACTTCTGACAACCAAAAAAAGCTTCGACTATCGACAACCAATTTGCAAAAAAATTCATTCCGAGATCAGTTCACAATCGGTTGTAGGGTAGTTGCCGATCGGTCGAAGGCCAATCGCCGAATGTCATACGAACATTATCCGATTATCAAAGACTAATTCGCTCGTAGGAATGTCAGAGAATGGTCCGAAGTTGATGGGTGATTTATCGGCGATTACAAACAACTGGTTGGGGATGAATGGCCGATATTCTCACGGCAGTCGGCGATATAGTGAAGGGTATGAATCACTAGAGCAAACATGCATAAATTATATACTATTATTATTATTATTATCATCATCATCATTATTGATATCGTTATGAAGTATTTGGCGTCACCTGCGCCTAGGACATTTAGGAGGGTTGATACCAGGTGACGACGAATAGGTCACCTCTTGTTACAACACGTGAATAATATATTTCAATAGACTGAGGCATCTGCTATTAAAATGTGTGATCCATAGATTCAGTCATCTCTTTAATAAAACATTTTTTTTCAAAAGGATATGTTCAACCAAATCCCCTTGAGTGGATTTCATGAAAGTCTTTGGGATGGTTTTGGTTATTGTGGTTGACGGTGTTCGGAGAACGTTCGAGAATTAATCGGCAACTGGTCGTTTATTATTTGGTAATCAATCGTTTCCCTCATTTTTAACCCAAATCCGCTCGCCGATGGTCAACGAGCACGAAGATCAGAAGGTTTTTAATGCAGCAGCGTCAACCTCCCGCCTACCAAAATGCTCTGACAACCAGTAGCCAACTGAAGATAATCGTTTGAAGACTGACGAAAACCTCTTTGTGATCTCTGACCACTAACTGCTGACCAGTGGTTGTCGGAAGTCGGCAACCTGTAATTTCTGTACATTTTCATATACTAAAAATCATCCCGAAAGTGTTAAATATTTGCGTCCTTTGGTTCATTATCTTCTATAAATGGACATTTAGATGTTTTCCTGATAAAATACATGCAAAGGTGGCTTTTAATACTACGCATATATAGTTCTGATCAAAACGGAATTTAACATCGCTGTTTAACAGTTACCTATAAAACGATGTTATACTCATTTATACAAAAGAAATTCATTATAATTATATTATCATTACAATAAACATCATCTACAATATCATGTTGAGACTGTGTTTGCATAATTATTATCAAAATACAAAATACAATAGTATTGCTGGACTACAAGTTAGTTAAGACGGGGACGGGACTATTTCGGAATCGTTAGGTTCTGTTAATTGTTCTCTATTATTAGATTTACCAAAATTTTTGTAGATTTTTTCATACTGAGGTGACGTGTTCTTTCAATACTTTACAGAAAAAATAAAAGGGGCATTAAATAAATTCTGAGTCTAACATGATATGCAAGCAAACTCTTACATTCTTACACTGTTACATAGTGTGCTTGAAAAAAATCACAAAATCACAAAAATTCATTTGGGAGAACAATGGACTACATTTTGCCTTCTTGGATTTGGAGACTACCAGTACGCATAACTGGCAATTTGCACGTCACTATCCTGAGTCAAATCAGCATTACGAAGGAGGTGCAGGAGGAAGCCTTGTACCTCCCTAATTCTCTATTACTTCTAATGCCCGTTGGACATGAGGATTCATTTTAATTGCCTTATTTCCTGCGCTGACCAAGCTCTATGACGGCAACAATGACTTGGTGCGCCAGTGATCCAATGTAATGTCTGCACTGTTTACTTTTCTTCATTTTTCGTACGACGTCACTCTCACAGATTCAGATTCAGATTCAGATTCAGATTCAGATTTACTGACTGATTTCAATCATATTAACATATTACTGCAGTGCATAACATAAAATGAATACAATAACAACAATAATATAACAATGATGTTTTTTCCATATATATGGGCACATAATTAAATATCATTAAGTAAAGTATATGATGCACAAATATTGACCTAAGTGATGTTGAAAACAGTTGGACATGTTTACAAGCAAAGCTTGTATATTACATGTCCAGATACTTACATAACTTAATCATGATTAGGTCGTTCAATAATATTAAATTCATAAAGCATCATTACGAGAAGTGAATTATTGGTAAAAGAGAATCAAAGACCGCGCCAGTCGCTGACGCATTCCTGCGTCAAAAAATGACGCCTCCTGTGCAACAGGCATTAGTTGAGCGTCAAAAACGGTTGCTCAGAGCCCTGTTTCATAAAACTTGTCATTAATGACAAGTTGCAGTAACTGTTATAAGCTACGGAAATTCTTGCATCTTATTGGCTGAGAGCAAATTTGTCAGTAAAAATCACCGACAAGACACTTGATGAAACGCCCCCCTCCCCCCCCCCCCCCCGAAACTGTAAAACTTTTTATAACACGACACCGTAACCAAATAGACTTAAGTCGCATTGGACCATATCCTACAACTTCTGAAGATATCACTTTGCATCCGTGTTCACTCTGTCACGATTATGTAGTTTGCCTGTTGCCATCCGATTTCCTCAGCTTCGCGTCTAAAAAATAAATGGAAAGTAATAATCCATTAGTAAAATATTTCATACATTGGCGAGTTTGTCGGGTTTCGGAGTCAGATGTCTATTCTCCGTTCAGTGAGGAACATTATCCGACCTTTCGTATGATAACATACAGTTATGAGATCAGTAATAAGATTTCCCTATATGCATGTGGACATCTTTGAACTCCGTATAGCATAATGTCGTTTAACGAAACGTCATCATGGTCATAGATAAGGTATCACGAAACAGAGCCTTGCCCCCATATTCCAAATATGACAAGAAATGTTTTATAAATTTAGACCGATTTCAATGTCACACCACGTGTATGTTGTCCCATGCACCCATATCTGTGTACAGTGCTTCTCATTTTGTGCGATTTTCAACAAGTAAGAGTCAATTTTGATCACTCTATTAATTCCAAAACGTAAACCTCACAACTACCTACTTAATTAATCAGTTTATCTGATATCTTCTAGACAGTATATTGCACAGTGCAATTACATGACCAGTACTCAACTTTATAATTACATACCTGTAGTCATTGAGGAGTTCACTCAGCTGGAACAAGTTGTTGATCTTGGTCCGTCGTTCTATCAACTCCGAACGGAACTGCAGCCTCAGGGCGTTGTCGATTTGGTTATGATAGTAAGCGTCCGTGATATCACAGAATCTATGAGTGTTTTTGACAGCGACAAATTAAAAAGATGACATTGCTGATAATGTGATAATTGTTAATATTTTTTATGAAGGGTTTTGATGCTGCTAGATATCCAATGAACTGTTATACTCACTATACCAAAGTTAGTATCCGGTGAGATGTTAATAATTGATTTAAGACGATTGAAGAATATACAAAACTTTTTTCTTTTTCAAAAGAACATAGATTTCGCATGTATGCACACTGTGATACCTGCAGACCTGAAAATCAAAGTCAGCTTTAATTTAGACTAAGTTAATTTAGACTAAGTTAATCTAATTAAGTTAATTAAGTTCATTTAGAGTTGAGAAACAGTTTTCTTATTATTTCTTCCTTTAAAATGACACTTCACGTTCGTTTGAAGGTCCAGAAAATTTCCAAAGCAATGCCTCATGGATACAAAACGAAGCAAATACTGCATGTTTCCTTAGAAAGAAAAGGGAAAGTTAAATTTCCTTCAGGGTCGTATAAACCAAAGGAATCTGTCCACTTGAAGAAAAAAAAATGTTCAATTACCTGCGAGTCTGAAAACATTTGGAAATCAAAATCGAGGATTAATCATGTTAATAGTCATGATAGTAATATTTATGTGAAGCTGCTAGGGATTTAACGATTTTTAAGTGCGTAAAGGCCGTGATCTAGTTTATATCTAGCGTCCCAACTTACGCTTCAACAGCTTGTCTGCATGACTTCTTGATATCATTGAGACCATGTCTATTCTCCATCTCGAACTTTCTAAGGAGTTTGTCCTCTATGGCTTCCCATAGCCACCGTCGCACTCTAAGAAACATGATGCTTGCTCCTGCAGCCATGCGCTGTCTGTCGGCTTGACCACGTGGACCTTCTATATGAAAAGAAACAAAATGGCATAGATAACACTTCTATTATTTGACACAGCAGCTTAGCTTAAATAGGTCATACGGTATTTATTTTTTCAGTGTAATGACTGTATTTTATCTACAGTGATCTCAATTTTTTTTAATAAAAAATATTTGAATATCCTTTATCCAAGTTTTCTCAGACTTGCGCCATTCTTTGTCATTGATTCTTCTGTTCCCACTAAGGCGAACTTTCCATGAAGGCTTATTCCCTTTTAAGATGTTAATTGACATTTAAAAAAATATCCTACCGTTGACAACGCGCCTCCTCGTAGTTGCAAACATTGCGACGAGCCCTCTATCGGTGACCCCTTTGAGGAGAGAATCGACAGTGCTTGCTTTCATTTCCCTTGTGTTCATCTGTGGTAGGATCTCTTCGTGAAGAGCTTGAATGAAGGCCTTGGGATGCTCGTGAGGAAACTCTTGGAAGCATTTCTTGTACTCGCCTGTCATTGGCATTCGGAAAGGGAAATGTATGAAAAAGGTACCAAGCGGTTCTTGAAACAAGAGCACCATCGCTATACCATTTTGCATGTTTTTAATGAGGAGAAGTGGGCTTGTTTCGGACCAAATTAGCTGGAGGCAATCATTTGTATATATTTTTAAAAGGTTTTCCGACTGCCTATAAAAAGTAGAATTTGCAGATAATTTTTAAAAATATATTATACACCCTCTAGTCTTGCCTCCATGATACCATAATAATCAAGTGACCTATGCTTTGAATTTATCACAAGCTGTATTCTGGTATTGTTGTATACAGTGCATTCATTTCCAATTTACAAAATAAAAAAGTTCAAAAGGAATAGTACAACATACTCAAGTAGGCAAAGAAATCATTAAATACATGGAATAGCGAATGGTTGGATATCCGGGTTACTCAGTTTCGTCAAAATAACATTAATGAATAAAAATATCTAAGAAAACTGTTCATCCCTGGCATCCCAAGAACACTGTATAGGAACATAGGAACATAAGTATAGGAAAGCTACTGGATGAGTGTCTATTAGTGCAGCAGGTGCTAGAATTAATTGTTATACGAAATGTCATTGGCTAATCGTTTTTTGTGTTTTCATTTTTATTCATAGATGTTTTTATTTGTTTCTTTGTATTGTGTTTTGGAATAAAATGATGAAACTTCTTACGCAAGAGGTCAAGGGAGTAGTCCTCGCAAGCCATGCGGGTTGTACGATTAGTTGCCTTCACGATCTTTCTGTACCAGTCATGCACAATGGTCTGCAAAAAGTAAAGGAGGATACCGTGAAAAAACAACATTCTCTGAGAGACATGGATAATGTACCCTATTTTGACAAAGAGGAAACAACTTTCAAATTGCACAAATATCCTATTTTGCTCATTCAAACATACAGTACTGAGCCTTTTTCAACCCTGACGTTCTTTTACAATGTATAACGTAGACAGGCGTTATTAGTAAAGGCTCAATTGTCCAAACGTCTTCTGTTTTGATGTCTTGCCATTCAGTTCTTAAAATATTTCAGGTGACAATTGCTTCCTTTTGTAAAAACAGGGCAGTAATAACCATTAAAACATTGATTTGATGTGCACTTCATGCCTATCTATTACTTTAAAAATCATGAATGTATACCCAACCTTTTCCCTGAACAAAAATCTTTTACTATTTTACAAGACAACTTTCAAAAGGTACAAGTTAATCTAAAGTAAAGAAAATGATAAGACCTTTGTCCTTCAACTTTACCTAATTATATCAAAAATAGTTTCTACCAATAAGAAAGACAACGACTGAGATGAATAAAAAAGACGCATTTAATAGGCATTTCACTCACCCCTAAAATAATAATAATACATATGATTTGCGCCAAATGCACTCTGTAGAGTGCTCTAGGCGCAGTGTAGAATAAAGAAGGACATAAGAGAGTAGAAAGACAAGAGAAGAATGTAATAATCAATGGGAAGCATTGAACAAGTAAGTTTTTAGACTGCTTTTGAATGAATCTGGAGAATTGCAACTTCTAATAACTGTAGGTAGATTATTCTATAGCGCAGGACCAGCGTGGGCAAAAGCTCTTTCCCCCCATGTTTTTGCAGATTTTTGAACAACAATAGAACCAGAGGTGGATGAACGTAGTGATCTAACAGGAGTGTATTTACGAACTAGACTTACATTATAATGAGGAGCAGAACCCTTGACACAGTGGAAAAGTTTGAAAATAATGCGTTCTCTGACTTGCAACCAGCGAAGTGATTTAAGAGTGGGGGTGATATGAGTGTGTTTCTTAGACAGGGTAACAATGCGTGTAGCAGCATTTTGGAGCTTTTGAAGTTTTGACAACTGGGTTTGTGGTAGATTAAATAAAAGTGCGTTCCCAAAATCTAGACGAGAGGAAATCAGAGCGTGAACTAATTTCTCTGTAGCCGATCTAGTTAAATATTTTCTGATCTACAAAAACTGGAAATTTGATGAGACATTGTCATGTTGCAATCAAACAATACTCCAAGATTGCGACAGGTTTGGGACACATTGATCGTATGACCAAAGAAAGAAATCAATTTCGAATCAATTTTACATAATTGCGTCTTCGAACCGAATAAAAGAAACTCGCATTTAACATGGAACATAAAACATGGAATAACAAACGCACGCACATAATGCACAAGTATACAGCCACCCCCCCCCCCACCACACACACACACACACACACTCACACATAATATAGCCTATGCTTTATGCCTGAATGTTCTTAAAAGGCGCTAAATTAATGACGCCGTGTGTGCACCCACATTTATCTGGCTGCCTCGACCAAACCTTACCGCTACGTGTTCTTGGAAATAAGCGTCTAGTGCCCTCTCGTTTCTCTCGCTTGCAAGTTTAGTCTCCATCCGTCTAACGACGTCATCCGTGCATGCCATCACCTAATGGCAAAAAATGAGAAAAGAATAAACAGTAACAGTTTGGGTGGAGGAAAAGGAGGTTAATAAGGTATTTCAAAATGTATTCTATACAACAAAAATCTTTCTATTAGTCCCGCCATGGAAACCGTTGGGATTTTGAGAAACCTCCGGGACCCTTTGTTTCAGGTATGTATTCTACATATATATGGAAGTTATTATTATTATTAAGTATTTGGCGTCACCTGTGCCTGGGAGGTGGAAAGTAAACTGAATCACTGTAACCCTCGAGTCTCTCCTCCCGATATAACTGATTAGGATGAGCAGGTGTATCACTACACCGGGGTTTCCCCCTGTTCTTCTTCGAATAGTGCATTGGATTCTTAACGTGCAAATGTGGTGACTCTCTTTAACACGGGGCCTCCATTTAACGTCCTATCCGAGGGACGGAGTGTTTTCCACTGTAACATAGCCTGCGATTATGAAACGGGAGAGGGGCAAGTTAACACACAACGCAAGCTTCAGTCTTCCGCCAGGGGTGGATTCGAACCCACGATCTTTGGTTCAACAGGTAGACGCTTTACTGACTGAGCCATCTCGCCTCGTCACGAAATAAAAACATGAACCATCATTCTAAATCTAAGCAGTTTAAAGATACCTCTTCATCAGCGCTTGTGAGAGCCTTTTCTCTCTGCTCTTTGCTTTCTTTTTGGTACTTTTTGATCTGTACGCGGAGTCTGCTATTATTTTGCTCAAGCGACCAAATCTCATGTTCCAGCTCAGTGCTAAGAATGAAAGTCAAAAGAGAGAGAGAGAGAGGGGGGGGGGGGGGGGGGAGAAAAAAAAAGAAAAATGATCTCAGTAAAATATTATTTATAATTTTCTTTCCTAATCGATGTCCCTCAGTCTTAATTCGGCCAGGCCATTGAAAAACCCTCTTACTTCTCCTCCTCGTTTACCTCAGAGGAATTGAGAATTTCAAACTGTGAACA
Source organism: Heliocidaris tuberculata (assembly GCA_025618425.1). NCBI lineage: Eukaryota > Metazoa > Echinodermata > Echinoidea > Camarodonta > Echinometridae > Heliocidaris > Heliocidaris tuberculata. The sequence goes on along the minus strand of CM046835.1, from coordinate 18,472,975 downwards.
CATACTTTTATAAATAATTAAATCATTTTTCATCATTAATACATGTACACATTAATTCAACAGTATTACATTAAGTTGCAACTGTGAAACGTAAATCTTTAGAGAGCCAGTCATAGCGGATCTGCTTACCGCGGGATATCGAATAGCTTTGCTTTCATTTGAAATTATGAACATCAAAAAGGTTGAAATGCTTCTGTAACAGGTCTCTGACAACACTTACGTTTTGTTTCTGATCCACGCCCTCAAAGTGTCGATGATTTCCATGCATGAGACCAATATTTCCCGGCAGGCTTTGCGGTCGGTATCTAGCCTGGCTTTCTTCGCCACTGCAGATGCTCGCTCCTGTGACAAATACCCAGATACAAAATAATTGCCGTTACTTTCAGTATCACGCTTTTAATATTGAATTTCACCATTATTTAGGAAATATTGTAGATGACTAAACGAGGTCGTACATTACATGAAGTAATAAAGTGCCCCCTCCCCTTTCACAGCACAATTTGAAAAATAGTTACAAACTGAGAGGAATAAAAATCACCATCACAATGAATTGCTATACATGTGTAAGGATGGATATAAAAATATATATATATGTATGTATATAAATATATATATATATATATATATATATATATATATATATATATATAAATAAAACACTAATAAAACTACTTTCGAAAAATAAACTCAAGGCAATTTCAATAGCCTCGTCTATCACCTTTAGAAATTGCGAACATTACAATAGCGTATTACGTAATCCGAACAAGATTTATATGGGCAGTACAGTAGGCCTTTGAAATTGCCCTTGAGTTTATTTTTCGAAAGTAGTTTTTATATATATATACCCATATCTGGTGTATTAGGGAGACACTTTTTGTCTTGCTTCTTTGTTTTCGTGTCTCCCTAATACACAATCCAGTGAAATATATATATATATATATATATATATATAATCCATAGAGCCGTGTGTTAAATTTCAACATTTGAAATTCATAAAATAACATGAAATGAAATGTTAATTAAAAAATTTGTATTGATTATTACAGCAGAAAAATTTAATGTTGTACTCAGTACTTACCATTATTATGATCTTGTTCAAATATCATTAATACTATTATACCGCCATCATTGTCACACGCGTTGTTTTAATCATGCCTTTTAATTAACACAATAACCTTTTACCTTTATAGGCACAGCAACAGATTCGTGAAACGAATTGGTTTCATTCTTGCATGTACTTTTTCGAATTAATGATTGTATCAATCATGATGATTGAAGGACAAGTCCGTAGGACCTTGCTTCGAGCTGATTAATTGAAAAGCTCATCAAAATTTTCGTTGAGCTTCTCAGTTAATCAGCTCGGAGCAAGGTCCTACGGACTTGTACTTCAATATATATTTAGCTTTTGATTTGCCGCCATTCCATAAATATGATTGATACAATCATTTCTTTGCTACAGGTTACTCTATTTACTCATAGAATGCAAATACCGGAATTGCAACTATCTTTCTTTGAATAGAGTAAGTATATACCATATATA